>OX465115.1:12482989-12495489 GCA_949987565.1 Luidia sarsii
GGCACGGCGTGGCAGGCTCCGAGGTTTAATTGTTGTTCCCTTCGGGCAAGGGCAGTCCAAGGTACGCAGTGGCTTTAAGAGCTTTGCCACCCACAGCCCCTTTATGGCTCAGTAAGCCATGGGTGTCTCGCAGATTGACTGCTTCACGAAGACACCCGAGAAACGAAAGCCCGAGAATCGAGAGCCTGGTAACGACGATGATCTCATTATTTTGAAGTAATGACTTATGCGTGACTGTCACGCTGCCTTTCACATATGACCTGGTAGGATCCAAACATCAGTCACTCTTAATTGAGCTTGTTTGGATTTTTTTTTTCATGTGCCGTGTATATGTAATGGCAACCACTTGTAAGCTGGCATACTGTTACACGGAACATCCGGTTCCACTTGTCAGAATCAATTCTGTCCCTCTATAGTAAACTCGGTACGGTATCGTTCAGATCGAGCCAGGCTTTGTCGATTTTCATCATGTGAAAGGCTTTAGTTTTCGCACCGGATGTGATCAGCTATACTTGTTTTGGGGGCTCTGTCTCAGATTATACAAAATATGTTCATCGCAATTACATCGATATAAATATAGGCCTAACCAGAGTATTCATCAGAACCCCCCCCCCCCTTAAAAAAAAAAAAAATAAAAAAAAAAAAATAAAAAAAAATGAAACACGAAACAGTCGCTAGGAGTTCTTGTCGGTGTTTTTCTCCCCCTTCCTCTGTCTCTTTTCGAAAAGTCCTCTGCGCACTCGAGAGGAATGTGGTCGTGTATCACAATCTGAGGAGGCGACGGTGTTGTCTCGGTCGACGGGGCCTGCAGGCCCGGCTGAAGATAGTGTCACGAAGGCGGGAATGAGTGGATTGTCATTTCAGCTCGGGGGGACGTCGGGCGAGTGAGCGACCGAAATAATGACCAAATGTAACTCTCGACTTGAACTACAGACGACGCCATTGCTCTCTCTCTCTCCTCTCTCTCTCTCTCTCTCTCTCTCTCTCTCTCTCTCTCTCTCTCTCTCTCTCCATTCCACCCTCTCTCTCTCTCTCTATCTCTCTCTCTCTCTCTCTCTCTCTCCATTCCACCCTCTCTCTCTCTCTCTCTCTCTCTATCTCTCTCTCTCTCTCTCTCTCTCTCTATTTCTCTCTCTCTCTCCATCCCCCTTCTTCTCTCTCTCTCTCTCGCTCTCTCTCTCTCTATCTCCCCTCTCTCTCCACCCCCTCTCTCTCTCCATCCCCCTTCTTCTCTCTCTCTCTCTCTTGCTCTCTCTCTCTATCTCCCTCTCTCGCTTTCCCTCGCGCTCTCTCTCTCCCCCTCTCTCTCTCCCCATATCCCCTCCTATCTCTCTCCTTCTATCTCCCCCTATCTCTCTCCCTCGCTCTCCCTCTCTCTCTCTAACTCTCTCCTCCCTGTCTCCCCTCTCTCTCTCCTTCGCTCTCCCCCTCTCCCTCTCCTTCGCTCTCACTCTCTCTCTATCTCTCTATCTCTCTCTATCCCTGTCTCCCCCTCTCTCCCTCCAACTCTCTCTTTCCCTCTCCCCTCCCTCCCTCACTCTCTTTCTCCCCTCTCTCCATCTCTCCCCCTCTCCGCCTCTCTCTCGCACTCCCTCTCTTTCTCTCTCACTCTCTTCCCCCTCTCCCTCCTCTCTCGACTCTCCCCCTCTCTCTCCCCCTCTCTGTTTCCCTCTCTCTCTACCTCTCCCTCCCTCTCTCTCTCAGTCTCCCTCTCTCCCTCTTCATTCTCTCCCCTCTCTCCCTCCTCTCTCCCCTCTCTCCCTCCTCTGTCTCCCTCTCTCTCCCTCTATCCCTCCACTCTCTCTATCCACCTATCACTCTCCCTGTCTCTCTCTCTGTCCCTCTCTCTATATCTCCCTCTCTCCCCTCTTTTGCTACCCTCTCTCTCTCCACCTCTCTCTCTCTCTCTCTTCCTCTATCCCTCCACCCTCTCTATACACCTATCACTCTCCATGTCCCCCTCTCTCTCTCCCTCTCTCTCTCTCCCTCTCTCCCCCTCTCTCGCTCCCCCTCTCTCTCTCTCCACCTCTCTCTCTCTCCCTCTATCCCTCCACTCTCTCTATCCACCTATCACTCACCCTGTCTCTCTCTGTCCCTCTCTCTATCTCTCCCTCTCTCCCCCTCTCTCGCTCCCCCTCTCTGTCTCCACCTCTCTCTCTCCCTCTATCCCTCCACTCTCTCTATCCACCTATCACACTCCCTGTATCTCTCTGTGTCCCCCTCTCTATCTCTCCCTCTCTCCCCCTCTCTCGCTCCCCTCTCTCTCTCTCTCTCTCCACCTCTCTCTCTCTCACTCTATCCCTCCACTCTCTCTATCCACCTATCACTCTCCCTGTCTCTCTCCCTCTCTCTCCCTCTCTCTCTATCTCTCTCTCCACCTCTCTCTCTCTCTCCCTCTATCCCTCCACTCTCTCTATCCACCTATCACACTCCCTGTATCTCTCTGTGTCCCCCTCTCTCGCTCCCCCTCTCTCTCTCTCTCCACCTCTCTCTCTCTCACTCTATCCCTCCACTCTCTCTATCCACCTATCACTCTCCCTGTCTCTCTCCCTCTCTCTCCCTCTCTCCCTCTCTCTCTCTCTATCTCTCTCTCTCCCTCTCTCTCTCCCTCCCTCGAGAGGAATTCTTGATTTTCATGATCGCCTCCCCTCCCCACTCCATCCTGCTGACGCTTTGCAATGACCGTTGGAACTGTGATTATGACTACCATTAATCAAGCCCCCGCAATCGTCCGTAAACTGGGCCCCGAGGGAGCCATTAATGGGGCCGGTGGAGTTGCCGTGGCAACGGAGCATTTGCACAGGAAGAAGGGCTCGTTAGCAACGAGGCGAGGACAAACGGTGGGTAGAAGAAATTAATTTAATCTGCGCTGCAGTTTGCCGGCGATAGGCCTAATTTCGAGGCCGATGGTGATTGGCGGGAGAAGGGAGGGATTTTGCGACCATTTTGGTAAAGTTTGGACTTGGAAGCCATTTCGGGAAATCAACGCTCCAGTTGCTTACCGTAATAGTCGGAATATAAGCCGCGGCTTATACGTTGATTTCGCCCATGAAAGGTTTATGCACAGGGCGGCTTCTATATACACTGAGCCTTGAAGAATAAAATTGACATCAAACGTATTGATATTTATGGAGATTTCAATAAAACTGTAGATGGGGTACGGGCTGGAGCTGACTGGTGGTTGCTGACCTCTTTCTCATTCTCCCTTTCACACACTCACCTCCCCCTCCCCTTTCCCCCGCTCCCCCTCTCCCCTCTCCCTCTCTTCCCTCTCCCTCTCTCCCCCTCTCCCCCTCTACCCCTCTCCCCACTCCCCTCTCCCCCTCTCCCCCTCTCCCCCTCTCCCCCTCTTCCCCTCTCCCTCTCCCCTCTCCCCCTCTTCCCCTCTCCCCACTCTCCCCTCTCCCCCAGCCCCTTCTCCCTCTCTCCCTCTTTCCGCCTCCCCTCCCCCTCTCCCCTCTCCCTCTCTCCCCTCTCCCCTCCTCCTCTCCCTCTCCCCCTCTCCCCTCTTCCCTCTCCCCCTCTCCCCTCTCCCCTCTCCCCCTCTCCCCCTCTCCCTTCCCCTCTCCCCTCTCCCCCCTCCCTCTCCCCTCTCCCCCTCTCCCTTCCCCTCTCCCCTCTCTCCCCTCTCCCCTCTTCCCTCTCCCCCCTCCCCTCTCCCCTCTCCCCCTCTCCCTTCCCCTCTCCCCTCTCTCCCCTCTCCCCTCCCCCTCTCCCCTCTCCCCCTCTCCCCTCTCCCTCACTCCCCTCTCCTCCTCTCCCCTCTCCCCCTCCCCCTCTCCCCCTCTCCCCTCTCTCAGCATTGACTCATGCCTGTCTTGTGCGATGCGGTGGATTAAAGGACCACAGTGTGACATTCTGTGAAATATTTATTCTCCGATTGAAGATGTACAGCTGTGATTTTTTGCGCGTGCAGTGCGTGGCCTTGGACGCGCAAACACACGGCTCACCATGGCGACGACTGCTGCTTTTTTTTCATTTGGTTAGGCCCGGCATGGTCCTGGCAGGAGGTGATTTGATTGCTAGGATAATCAGTGTGCCGCGATGCTCGAAAGAGATTAGAGAGACGCCACCGCGACTGATCGTCAGTGGTGTGTATAGTCAGCGTGCACTCGAGCCACCAGTGCATCCTTCAGTTTACCAGCGTAATGTATACCAGCGTAAGATACATTTAGTATGACACTGTCAAAATGCCGGGGCAATATTTAACCAACTCTGAGCAAAATACCAACTGGCATTTATTGGTCGACATATGCCGAACTGATGCCAAAACGACAAAAGCTCATCAAAATACACGCGACCTCTACCACCAATAAGAACGGAGGCGTATGGCTTTTGTTTATAATGCAAATGCGCCCAAAAGCAAAACAGGGCTATAAAACCACTCGAGGTTAAGGGCTAAGGGAAGAAGGAGATTGAGAGAGACTCGGGAAGGCTAGAGATAGGAATTGACAAGATCGTAGGCTGGGGGAAAACACGAACCAGGAAGGCGGGATTTCCAGAGAGAACCTATTATACTCCTTCTTGAAAGAGCATATTATATACTACGTCGTCTCATCAAAGCAAACCTTCTACTTTAGTATTTCCACCATGCAAAACAAGTCTTATCTAAGAGATTACAAACCACATTGCGTTGTGATGTCAATGTGATTTTAACCTGTTAAACTCTCCATTGCTAAGCATGCAATAACAGTGGACGTTCGAATGGCAAGGTGATCCTATGAATACAGCCCTGTGCAATAATGGTCAATGTGGCTAGCGAAATCGATCCCAAATGCATCTTGTATTAAATATATATAGGTCCTTGAAATTTGGGAGTTATATAAAGAGTGGGTGGGGTTGGGAAGGAAATATCAGCCGACTCTCACCACCGTCCGACTGACTAAATCGTTAACAAACACTCGGTTCCAAAACGCCTCGTTTGGCAAATCGATTTTTCCCTACTCAAAAAAAACAACAACAAAAAAAAACAGGGGTGGTGGAAAAGGCGCGCAGCCTTCAAAGCAGGGAATGAAATATTGTTTTGTTTTGAATTGAGTCAATGGCATCCTTTATTTTTTTTTCATCCCCGACCCGAGCGGTATCAAAGAAGGCCTTCAATCTCACGGTCATTCTTACGTCGAGTATAGGGACAACCTCATTGAATTACGCTCTCCTCGTCGCAAAAGTCATTTCATATCTATCATGCGCGATCCCTTAGTTCTGGAGTATGATGAATGGACGATACTCGACGGGAGGATCTCATTCGCCTTGATCGCTGGCAGTAATCGCCCCAGTGCTTTAGGCTCCTTATTTTTTTTTCTCAGTCAAGTAGTGGACGGGGTCTGTTGAAAGTTCTCTTCGTCTTGTAGAAGACTCATAGGCGGTAATGTATCGATGTGTGTGTGTGTGGGGGGGGGTTACGGTGACGTCTGTGAGGACTTCGTGATCGATGCGGACTTGGGTATCGGTCGCCGGCCCATTGGCCCCTCACTCAACCACGCTCGGTCTTCGAACGCTAGTCTCGGACTTCGTACTCTCTGCCTCTCTCCGTCTCTCTGCCTTTCTCTGGCTCTCTCTTCCTCTTTCTGTGTCTCTGTCTCTCTCTGTCTCTCTATGTCTCTCTCTCTCTCTCCCTGTCTCTGTCTGTCTCTCTCTCTGTTTCTACATGTTTCTCTCTGCCTCTCTCTGTCTCTCTCTGTCTCTCTATGTCTGTCTCTGTCTCTCTCTGTCTCTCTCTGTATCTCTATCTCTCTCTGTGTCTCTCTGCCTCTCAATGTCTCTCTGCCTCTAGTTCTTTGTCGCTTCCCTGCCTCTATCTTTTTCTGCCTCTGCCTCTCCATGTTTCTCTCTCTCTGCCTCTCTCTGTCTCTCTGCCTCTTTCCCTGTCTCTCTCTGCCTATATCTTGTTATGTCTCTCTGCCTCTCCCTGTCTCTCTCTGCCGCTCTGTCTCTGTCTCTCTGCCTTTATCTTGTTCTGCCTTTCCCTGTCGATATCTTGCTGTCTCTCATGTGTCTCTTTGTCTCTCTGCCTCTGTATCTCTGCTTCTCTCTGTCTCTCTGCCTCTCTCTATGTATTTCTATGTATGTCTCTTTGTGTCTCTGTCTCTCTGTGTGTCTGCACGTGCATTTCTGTTTCTATATTTCTGTATTTATCTCATTCTCTCTGTCTCTCTGTCTCTCTCTCTGCCCCTCTGTCTCTGTCTCTCTCTCTCTCTCTCACTCTCTCTCTCTCTCTCTTTCTCTCTCTCTTTCATTTTCTGTTTGCCTGTCTCCCTCTCACTGTAACCACAAGGTATTTCGCTCTCTCCAAATATATTAACAGGAGACGAGCGGAGACACAATCGCGTCATAAATCTACATGGAGACGTTTTGGATTGCGAGGGGCGCCCGTGAAGTGAGAATTAATTCACCTCCTAGAAATGAAAAAAAAAAAAACATAGGGAGCCCTTGAACAACTCTCGATCGTCAATCTATTTCTGCCTTTGTTTGTTTTCCTCTTTCTCTTTCTTTTCCCCTAAACGCTCTCTATCTTCGCTGTTGCGGATGAAAGGAAAATCTGGCAGACCGCCAAGAAAATTCCGTATACTTTGCGACCGTCCGAATGGCGTCACGGAGTGGTCCGTTCCAAATTCGTCCAATGTTTTGGTTTGGGGTTTTTTTTTTCAACCAAAGTCCAAGAGTCAAAAATGTCCATAATGGTATCCCACGCATAATGGTGTTTATAGACCGACTTAAACGGAAAGTGGTAAAAGTGTGATTTCACCCCCCCCCCCCTTTTTTTGGTTAAACAAGAACTGGTGTTAATCTGTACATATAGGCCTATGGCAATAAAGACGTCAGGATCTGCACGGGTCTACGCACCGCTCGTTCGGATTACATTGATTTTGGAGAGGGAACCAGCGATGGATATAATGATTTTATGCATCGCCGTCTGGGAGAGCATGCAACGGAGAAGGTTTTTAGAAAGAGACGAACTCGGACACAATAATCGTAGTTTTTCACAAATAAACACAGTAAGATGCGTGAAAAAAAAAATGACTGGTACGAACCATGATACAACATTTAGCTCACAAGGTAAAAAAACTTGTTTGATTTTTTTTTATTTTTTTTTATTGAGGTCTTTATTACAATGTCTACCTCGTCGACAGGGTAGGAGATGAGGATGCTCCTATTTCCCTCCAACCACTGGAGACATATAAGCGTCACGACATATGACACTAACCACCGTGGCTAAGCTATAAGTGCGCATGCGCGCAGCCAAGTTTTGCTGAGGCCTCCCCCATTCATTCATTCATTCATTCATTCATGCATTCATTTCTCACTGTAGTTACAGGCACAAGCACGAAACAACCCTAACCCTAATCCTAATCCTAACCCTAACAACCCTAATCCTAAACCTAACCCTAATCCTAATCCTAATCCTAATCCTAATCCTAATCCTAATCCTAACTCTATCAGTAACGCTAACCCAACCGAACTCTAACTCTAACCGTAACCATAACCCTAACCCTTAGCGTGCTAAGCCTAGCCTACGCTGGTTTACAAAACACGTCCTTGTATAGTCCATACACAATTTACGGGGTACCAGCATGGCTCAAAGACGGTGGTTAAGCGTCATGTGTCGGTCCTGTTATATATCTCACCACTGACCTACTCTCACAATGACTCCAAGCACTGACCTACTCTCACAATGACCCTATAATTGTATAGGCCTACCCCGTTACTGTTTTGACCTATTCTCCTTGCTCCTCCGTCGGAAGTGAAAAATGTCGTCAGAATTCGATTACGGTTTGCCTCATTCATTCCGCTCTGCCAATTTGCCGCACCCAGAACCCTCACACATCCTATCCCCAAACCTCCCTTCAATGTTTTTTTTGTTTTTTTTTGGGGGGGGGGGAGTTCGGCGGTTGATTTCTTTTGTTACACGCACACAATGTCACGCCAATTATACGACGTGAAAGGACATCGGAGCATCGTATTTTCCTGGACTCCTACGATTGTAACCGTACTACTGACGACACGTCAATTTGAGAAATTCTGTACCGGAAACAAAAACTTAAAGGTTTTTGCTGCAATGGGAGACTTCCTTCTCTCTCCCTTCACTCGAGGAGAAAATTAGCGGGGTGTTGTTGGGGGTTTTTTTTCTCAGTCCGGGAGAAACGACCAAACGAGAGCCAGAGAAAAAAAAATATATCCCCAAGTTCTAACTCGTGGGTACAGAGAGCGTCGTCGAAGTTTATACATCTCGTGTCACGATGCCTATTGGAGTTGGCGGGAAAGATCGGCCAGGCCTTTCAGCACCTGATATAATCGGGGGCATCAAACAGTGTTGGGTAATAAACCTTTGTCACTTTTTAAGCGTTCAGCTTCCCGTTGAACATCGAGGTTACCAGGACAACAGCGGAGCGCATTTTTATGTTTAAAAATGTGACTCGGCACAACGACATGAGGAATATCCCACCAACACACTTTTTGAGTAAACAACGCCTGAAGTTAAAGTATCTTCACAATTCGATTACAAATCAATTTTGTATTTTTTTTTTATTTTCGGGAATTTTTTTTGGCACCATGTGCCAAATTTTACGACTCAGTTGAAGGTCTCTTTCCCAATTTTGTTACGGTATCAACAAAAAGATGATGAATCTTTTTGGACCAGGTCTATCTTCAATGTTTTTTTTTTTTGGGGGGGGGGCGATCTTCCCCTGCCCCTCACTATTGCGACCGTGACAGGGAATTCGAATCAGCCACGCCAGCTGTTGCCTGTGCAAATCTCCACCGCACGCCAGGCCAAAGCCTTCGCCCGTCATCGACCGCCCGTGGACCCAACCCCGAGAAAGCGGAGACGACAATTTGCCAATTGGGCGAGATCCCCCCATTAAACTCACGGTATTATTGGGACCTCGTTTGCGCCAATGGAGATGGAGAGACCACAAACTGTTACTGCGGGCGATCAAGGACTATGCGGAGCCAGTGTGTCAACCTGCCACGATGTATTTCTTTTACGGCCGATCAAATTTGGTTCGGGCAGGGCTTTGGGTTGGGTGGGGGGGTTGGTCCGTATAAAGACGGTTTGCAACGGAATCCCGGCGATGAAACAGCTGCGTACACACTTCGGGCAAAGCTGGCTGTTGACCGCCCCCCCCACCCCCCCCCCCTCCCTCTGCTTTGTGGCGGGATTGATTTGTGAGTCTTTGTTCGATGAAATCTGATTTCCTCTACTCCTCCATCTCAAGATGCGACGGTGGATGGACTCCGCCAAGCCCACAGAAACCGGGATGCTCCTCTCCATGGAACGCGCGCTTTTCATCGAATCGATTCCAAACCTGTTCGCGGGCGCGGACATTGATTGTTTGGTTTAGTGGTTACCATGGCAACGAGTTTGCTGCTGAGTCATTTATTTCTAGAAATCGGCAGTGTCTCTCGTTACTCGCCTCTCCTCTCCTCTGCCCTGCTCTGCTCTGCTCTGCTCTCCTCTGCTCCGCTCTCCTCTCCTCTCCTCTCCTCTGCCCTCCTCTGCTCTGCTCTGCTCTGCTCTGCTCTGCTCTCCTCTCCTCTCCTCTCCTCTCCCCTCCTCTCCTCTCCCCTCCTCTCCTCTCCCCTCCTCTCCTCTCCTCTCCTCTCCTCTCCTCTCCTCTCCTCTCCTCTCCTCTCCTCTCCTCTCCTCTCCTCTCCTCTCCTCTCCTCTCCTCTCCTCTCCTCTCCTCTCCTCTCCTCTCCTCTCCTCTCCTCTCCTCTCCTCTCCTCTCCTCTCCTCTCCTCTCCTCTCCTCTCCTCTCCTCTCCTCTCCTCTCCTCTCCTCTCCTCTCCTCTCCTCTCCTCTCCTCTCCTCTCCTCTCCTCTCCTCTCCTCTCCTCTCCTCTCCTCTCCTCTCCTCTCCTCTCCTCTCCTCTCCTCTCCTCTCCTCTCCTCTCCTCTCCTCTCCTCTCCTCTCCTCTCCTCTCCTCTCCTCTCCTCTCCTCTCCTCTCCTCTCCTCTCCTCTCCTCTCCTCTCCTCTCCTCTCCTCTCCTCTCCTCCACTCCCCTCCCCTCCCTTCCCCTCCCCTCCCTTTCCCCTCCCCTCCCCTCCCCTCCCCTCTCCTCTCCTCTCCTCCCCTCTCCTCTCCTCTCCTCTCCTGTCCCTCTCCTCCACTCCCCTCCCCTCCCCTCCCCTCCCCTCCCCTCCCCTCCCCTCCCCTCCCCTCCCCTCCCCTCCCCTCCCCTCCCCTCCCCTTCCATCCCCTCCCCTCACCGTCCCTAAGGCAAGTCGTAAATCCATTACCCCCAAGCACATTGACACGTCATCCTCAAAAAACGTCGGTCACGTGGGCCAAGAGAGAAGACGCATAGGCTAGTGGAAACCCAGGCAATCAGAAACTCTTTGTTTTATCGGTCCCGTTTTTTTCAATATCGGCACTCGGGAGATTTAGTAATGGCCGGCTATTTGGCGGGCTGGTCGGTCGTTAGACGGGCGACATCGGTCCAAAACAGGGCTATAAAACCGGATTGGACGCCGCGCAAATCGAGGGCAAGCGCGTCCAACCGCGACCACCCCTGCGCCCCACTCCACGAAACCCGTCTCAATTTGAACGTGTCGCTTACCACGAGGTCCCTTAGCCTCAAGGCAACGGCCCACGCCGCCGGCGCCGCCGTCGTCGTCCCGTGGGGAGGGCACCAACGACTACCGCACGATTAATTCTGAGAACGATTTTTTGGTCGGCTTTTTTTTTTGGTTTCCGAAGATTTGTTTTATTAGAATCTGGGATGCGCTGGGATATTTGCTGCAGGCGGTCATTGCAGATGAAACCGTCCTCGGTGTGAACGTATTCGAGGAATTGTTTTGGTCGAAAACAAAATGTCTGCCTGGTATAATGATGATTACAACACAACCGTTAAAAAGGCAAATGCGTCACAATTACTTGGTTTATTAATTTGTGTCCTTGCTTGCGTGGGTGAGTCGCATAAAGAGCACAACGATTGATGAAAAAGGGGTGCATGGAGGATGTTTTATATTTTGGTGGGTGGGGTGGGTGAGTGGGTCGATCGGTTAATTTGCTTGCTTGTTTTATTGAGAGACTACTCCCTCTGCAAAATGGCACCCTCTCTTTTTACCTTTCGTCTGGGCTCATTTTACGGCTCGTTAAATTCATGATGAGCTCATTTCCGTGCCCGCTTCATTCCCAAATGTCTGGCTGCATTCAGCGGACACATCTTTGGGTTGTACTCCCGACGAGATTCACACAACCAAGCAGGAGCCGAATAGTATAAGCACCAAAATTTGCTAACGAACGAAAAGTCATGATTCGTAGGATCGCCTTGCCGACCCAAACTTCATTTTTTTCGTTTCACGCTAAGCAAAGAGGAGTGGAATACAAGTCAAAGGCAACAGACAGATTGCACGACCAATGTTTATGCATGCCATCGCGTGACTTATGGTGGGTATTCTTACATCTCATTTTGGTGCAGAACAGGAGAAATGAAATTTGAGTCGGCAAGCTGATCTCATTGATCATGACATTCTGTGTCGAATCGAGTTTCTCGTAGGTATGTAATAGGGACCTGTTTCGTGCTGAGGTCGTTATTGTGTCTCCGTTGTACTCGTATCTGACTTTTCAGTCTGGAAGCGTTTCCGAGTACAGACGTTGTCTTGTCAAGGAAACCGCCTCGTTCGTTGCCTTCAGAATCATGTGTGCATGGCAAGTAACGACGGTAACCCGTTTGGCCACGGCTTCAAATCGCACGCGAGTCTACAGCCGTAGTCGCCTCAAGCGGTCGCAGCCGCTTCGCGTATAGCCCCTGCGGGTGCGGAACACTAAATCGACCTCCCGTTGAACACTGTACAAAAACACTCACTTTCAAAGCCAATTATCCCACGCCCAAAAGTCTCTCAGTTCTTGTAGCTAGACTTAAAATTGTAGTTTGGACCTTCATCTCTCAGATTCTTTTCAATTTTAGTGCTCTTAGCCTATTAGTTTTTTTTGCTAATTACCCCCAGAAAAAAACGTGTTGCCGTCCAAGCCGAATTTCTGCAAGGATTTTGGAATGCACCCCTCCACTTCCACAGCCAAATAGGGCCACATTTAAAGCCAGATATGGTCCAAATTACATACCAAATTGAAGAGTGAACCCCCAGGTTGTCTTAAGCTTCAGTTGTTGTACAATGTATCAGTTAATTAGCCTCCGAAGACCCCTTATTAAAAAAAAAAAGTTGTGGGTATACACACGTTATGATAATCGGCTCGGCGGAGCCATCTTGGATGGATTTTGTGTGCTGCACCCTATAAGGGGGCTTAACTTTAGAGTTGGGTCACAAAATTGGGCTTAAAATGTGGCAGAGATGGTACTGATGCAACATGTGAAAATAAAATTGAAAAAAAGTATTGCGTTTGTCCGCAATGATTGAAAATGTGATGGGTGGAGGCCCATGTCTTTGTGCACAGTCTGGCATAAGAAACCACTGCATAACAATGTGTACACTATAGGGACAAGTCATCATCCAAATTCCCCCTTACTGGCAGCGGCCGTTGCCGACGAATTCTGGC
>OX465115.1:12502989-12509305 GCA_949987565.1 Luidia sarsii
TCTCTGGGAAAAGACTTGAAAGTTTGCACGGTGGAAATACCAAGTAGGAGGTTTGCGGTGACACCATTTACATCTTCTCTGGGATAAGACTGGAAGGTTTGCATGGTGGAAATACCAAGTAGGAGGTTTGCGATGACACCATGTACATCATCTCTGGGAAAAGACTTGAAGGTTTGCATGGTGGAAATTACTAAGTAGGAGGTTTGCGATGATACCATGTACATCATCTCTGGGAAAAGACTTGAAGGTTTGCATGGTGGAAATACCAAGTAGAAGGTTTGCGATGACACCATGTTCATCATCTCTGGGATAAGACTTGAAGGTTTGCATGGTGGAAATTACCAAGTAGAAGGTTTGCGATGACACCATGTTCATCATCTCTTGGATAAGACTTGAAGGTTTGCGCGGTGGAAATACCAAGTAGAAGGTTTGCGATGACACCATGTTCATCATCTCTTGGATAAGACTTGAAGGTTTGCTTGGTGGAAATACCAAGTAGGAGGTTTGCGGTGACACCATGTACATCATCTCTTGGATAAGACTTGAAGGTTTGCATGGTGGAAATACCAAGTAGGAGGTTTGCGGTGACACCATGTTCATCATCTCTGGGAAAAGACTTGAAGGTTTGCATGGTGGAAATACCAAGTAGAAGGTTTGCGATGACACCATGTTCATCATCTCTTGGATAAGACTTGAAGGTTTGCACGGTGGAAATACCAAGTAGAAGATTTGCGATGACACCATGTTCATCATCTCTTGGATAAGACTTGAAGGTTTGCACGGTGGAAATACCAAGTAGGAGGATTTGCGGTGACACCATGTACATAATCTCTGGGATAAGACTTGAAGGTTTGCACGGTGGAAATACCAAGTAGGAGGTTTGCGGTGACACCATGTACATGGTTACTCCACGCTCCGACTCTCTTTACTATACAAGTTGGCCGGTATTTTAACCAAAGTCGGTCCAAATGGACCAAAAAGCCTGACTTTAGGATTTCGCTGGTCAAAATCCCTCGCAAAACTCGCAAAAAAAATTCTTTTGTGTTCAGTCCTTCACACTTCTCTCTTTGATCTTTCCCCCTCTTCTCACTAATCCCTACCCTACTCCTTGCCCTTCCCAATGATCTCTCCCTACCAGCTTCACTCTTTGTCCTCTGTTTCTCATCCGTGTCCTATTCACTCCCCCCCCCCCTTCCTTCGTGTACATGTTTTGTCCTTGTCACTCTGCCTTTGAGAAAGGTCCTGCTAGGATCGAAACGTCAGGCCCACTAAATAAAAAAATAAAAAATCCAGAGAAAACCTGTCGCCGGGCAATTGATTTCGTCAAACAACACGGGCGCCAAGATTGTTTTTGTTGCTGGGCGGCCGTTGAACACGAAACACGGTCAGCCCGGGCTAAATTCTGTCGTCAAAAAGCCCTTTTTACACGACGCTAAAAAAAAAAATTATAAAAAAATCTCAAGGCTTGAGAAAAAATCACATGCATGAGAAATATGACAAGGGTGCCTATCGTGTGAATTGAAAGGTTGTACCAATGCTTGAGAGTGACAGACGTCCCTGGTGAACCCCTTGAGAGATTTCGTCGTAGGTCCGGACCTCCGTCGGGACGTCTAGCCACGCAGAATGGCCCGCCGTGTCCAATACAGACATGTAGTGAATATACCGTCAATGGATGCAGTCTCTCTACTCCGACATTTTTATGTTTGGGGGCAGGAAGTAGAGCGGAGAGAGAGCCGTACGAGTCACTGTAATTTACCGCTGATTATCCGTCGACCGTACCTCGGGAAGACAGGTAATAACAGTTGTCGCCGGCGCTACAACGAGGCCATTAACCACCGCCAACAAGTCCCCGGGTGACCCAGATCTCCGCTGGTAATTAGGAAGATAGATGGAGCATGTATACGTCACTGCACAACCCGACGACCAGTCCTCTGTCTTTGCGCCACCAAGCGTTGGAAACGGGCGCATGGCGGCGTATAGATGTTGGTTCGCATTGATTGCATATGAGTGATCCCGTGGCGTCATAATCACACCGCCATCAAAATATCTCACAGCGATACTAGGGCCGTTTACCAAACGAAGGTTTACAGGCTCGGGTGTTTAAAGGCCCAATACAACATTGGGAAGATCGAAAAACATCGACGTCCGCATAATTATTGCCTTCTAATTCACACAGGTTGTAGATGGTCATGATAGAATCCTCATGTTGAAATAGTACGGTCTGGGATGCTGTACTTCTCGAGAAATCTTCACTCAATCATCGACGGACAGTTTGTAACTAGCGAGTAATGAACTTTTTCTTACACTACAGAACGGTGCGTAAACCGTGACTATTTTCTCAGGTTACCATTTGGGCTAAAACCTTCGCAGTATTACTTTTTGGAATAATGGTATAACACACAAACTGTGGCAATATTTTGACCTTTACCAATGTTGCATATGGCCTTTAAGCTTCGGTCACATCTCTCTTACCCTTTATTATGTCACGCTCATCTAGAACCAAGCGTTCGGCCTTTCTTGGTGAATACTTTGTAATTCAAGCCAATAAAGCCTTCAAATTCTTCGACAAACCGCAAACCCCGGGTTTTCAGGTTTTGTCAGACGGAGACGAAGCCTGAGCCCGAGCCTGATCCGATGGACCTGTAAAGGGACTACATGTCCGGTACAAACTGCAATTGAGTTTTATCAATTTCTGCTTTCATGATCGGACTCTATTATAGGCCGTTTTCGAAATGAAGGCTTAGGTTCGGGGCCAGTCTTCGTCTCCGTCTGACAAAACCTGACCATCCAGGCTGTGGTCTGTTTCCGAATTGGAAGATTTGGTGGTTTGATAGGTACCGGTACAGGGTATTCACCCAAGAAAACTGCGGCAAAACGCTTGTGTTTAGATGCATGTGACATCATAACGAGTAAGATATAAAAACGAAAATATGACCGAAGCCTAAGCCTTTATTTCGAAAACGGGCACAGACAGTGTGTGGTGCTGGTATTTTTTTTACTGCGCCATATCTACGGTGTCCCTTCATTGACCAAATATACCTTTAATCAACAATTATATAGCGCTTGGAAGTGATCGTTGTTCACGTCGGTAGTAGTATATAGGACTGCACGTCCAATCCACCGCTGCTCGGCTATCCAGCACGTGCTCTTTCGCCCACAATAAAACGGAAGCATCTATTTTTGTTTAAATCTCGACCCAGCCTCGTTCCGGCGTCATTTCCGGTCTTCGAAACGGCCCACAAAACGGTCCTTCAAGAGGGACAAAAAAAAAGGGCGCAGAGAAAATAAAATTGCCGGCGAAACAGAAAAACAAAATTGAGAGCGAGAGAGACAGAGAGAGAGAGAAGGGAAAAAAAGGAACGGTTGTGAAATCGTTTCTTATTGGACGCCCGCCATCAGCATTCTTGTCTGTGACATTGACGTGGAATGACGTCATGCAACTAGCAGCCAATCAGCGTTGGGCGTCGGCCTCACGCAGATCGCACGCAGGGACCAAAAAAAAAAACCACACACACACACGCACTGATCCCGCGCGTTTAAAAAGCCACGGCGAACGGCGGTGACTGCACACTTATACGAGGAGCACGCGATCGCATACGAAGCAACCAGCCTCCCTGATAACCACCACGACGCGACCGCTGCTGTTATTACAACTCCCACGACCGCACCAGCGTACACGAGCCACCCACACCGCCCAGACACACAGAGCCAGCGAAGCAGCGTGCGACCGGCCCCTCCCGCCCGTTCGAATCCACCGGCAACTGCCCCTCCCTCTCTCTCTCTCTCTCACGGGTCCCGCTCAGCGTCCGGCAAAAACCGCCATCATGATCGCCCTGCCGCTCCTGCGACTTCTGGCGCTGTCGATGTGTGCCATGCTGGTCGTCGGCCGCTTAGAGGTCGGGGACAGTGACCTGACAGACGTTGACTTGGTGAGTAGACAACCTCCCCCTTCTTCTTCTTCTTGTTGTAATTGTTGTTGCTGCTGTTGTTTCAAATTCTTGGCGTTGCTCGGATCGAGATGAGTGCTTTATATCCAATGCCACAAACCGAAGCATTACGACGACGTTGCAATCCCGCAACTGCAACTAGCAGCTGCTGTTGTTGTTCGTGTTGTTGCTGTTGCTGTTGTTCCTGTTGCTGCTGTTGTTGCTGTTGCTGCTGCTGCTGCTGTTGTTGTTGTTGTTGTTGTTGTTGTTGCTGTTGCTGTTGCTGTTTCAAAATCATGGTGTGGTTTGGATCGAGATGAGTGCGAATCCCGATGCTACAAACCATTTCAATCCCGTACGTTTCAATCCCGACGACGTTTCAATCCCGTATCTGCATGTGATTTATCACCCGTACATCAACCCGAATTCACGACAAAGTTGTCTGCTCGGAGCTGATTTAATACGAGCGGCATGGGGGCGGGGGGGGGGGGTAGCTATGTTGGCAATTTGAGCAGGTTTCACAGTCATTTGGGGATGAGATGCCTTTTCAAAGGTACAGTCTTTTTTAGCGCAGCTCGTGAGCGGCTTCAGCGGTGATATACGGATTGATACAGTCCGTCGTGAAAGGTCACTGAATGTTCGTGGGAATGTATTAAAGGATTTTCGCACTCGCCGTGAGAAACAATCTGATCGTGTCTGGGAAAGTTGCTTCAGATTTGCCTGCTGCGGGATTTCCTGACAGAATAACCAGCAAATCGGGTCCAATCCGACCGTCCCAAATACAACCGAAAATGTCTCGACTCAATGGATTGGATCATTGTTTTACTCGGGGGAAAAAAACCCACTAAATTTTGCACCTGGCATTTTCCCAAAGATAATACGAAAGAAAGTATGTTTGCTTTGAGTTCATGCGTGCATTTTGGCAGTGAAAATCGTTCTTTGGCACACACAGAGAGGGTAAAGTAACGGACTCCTTGCGTTGTGGGTTACGACATGCCAACAGGATTTATCGTATGTTGTGAAATGATAGCATCTGTCATTGTGAAATATTCATGCGCCTCCGCGGAAACTCGCACCCATTCGTCACTCCGTGCGGCGTTATCCCTCCGCGCGAGCTAATAAACAAAAAAAAGCACTTTTCGTATGGGCAGTTCGCCATCGATCTTATACTGACGACGTCGACCCGCACAAGACAGATCGCCATCGTCGACCATGATCCATGTTCCATATTCCCCTTATTTATCGACTGATGAATTGAGGTAATCATCTAGAATCGGTAAATGATGTTTGTCCCACAATTTCTTGAGAGTCGGGGCTGCATATGCTTGACTAGAGCCAGAGGTGTTACACGGTGTGCTCGTTTCCGAATGTTGAAAGTTTTGTGGTGCCACCGAGGAAAGAGACGGAGCATCGCTCTGAAAGAAAAACAAAAATGCCCAAAATCCTCGCGTGTATTCCTCTCTCGCATAAAACGTCTGTTCGTTTCTTGTCTTAAAGTCGCCGCGTAGTTTTTCGTTTGTGCGTGAAAATGAGCAGAATATTTCGGAGCTTGAAAAAGAGCCAGTTGCTGTAGGCCTGTTCCTTAGGGGGGTGGGGAGGCGGGAATCCTGACTTGCTTTTCGTGGCTCGTTGAGAACGTGTTCGTCACTTTCTTATATGTATAGGCTCAGTTCCCTGCCCGACTGGCAAATCGGGCGGGACTCGAACCCGGTTGTCCGACTCGATACTCGATAGTTCTGTTTTGTACGATGGCTCGAGTTTCGTTTTCGTACACTGTCAACACGTCGTATTAAAAAAAGTTAAGGTCAAAATCGGGTTTTGTTCTTTTTAACCAACGCTTGAGTTGGCTCTATCACATCGGGAGATTGCAAATTGATGTTTGTCGATTTCGGCCAGAGCCCACACTACCTGAAACTATGCTTAAAACGTCGCTTACCGGCTCTTTTCAGAGGCACACTCCTCCTCGAAAGACACGTGCTTACACGGTGTCACCGCAAACCTTCCACTTAGTATTTCCACCAATCAAACCTTCAAGTCTCGTGTAACTGAGTTACCGGATCTTTTCAGAGCCACACTCCTCCTCGAAAGACACGTGCTACAATGGTGTCACCGCGAACCTTCCACTTACTAATAATCCACCGCGTAAGTCATTATTTTGGTCGATTGTGTTTAGTTCAATAGTTTGGCACATCCAGTCATTCGGTTACCCAGAGCCTTTTTCGACCTGAGGTTTTGATCCGTGTGGGCGGAAAAAATGAAACCCCTCCCAAAAAAATTACGAGATCAGGCGTCTGTTTCCCGCTCCCTTCCGCTCTGAATAAGGGAAAAAATTAGAGGAGGTATTTTTTCCTGGGGAAAGAGGAAATTCTGAAATAACACAGGACTTGTTT
>OX465115.1:12509505-12512005 GCA_949987565.1 Luidia sarsii
GGGCTATAAAACCGGATTGGACGCCGCGCAAATCGAGGGCAAGCGCGTCCAACCGCGACCACCCCTGCGCCCCACTCCACGAAACCCGTCTCAATTTGAACGTGTCGCTTACCACGAGGCCCCTTAGCCTCAAGGCAACGGCCCACGCCATCGGCGCCGCCGTCGTGGTTCCGTGGGGAGGGCACCAACGACTACCGCACGATAAATTCTGAGAACGATTTTTTGGTCGGCTTTTTTGGGGGGGTTTACGAAGATCTGTTTTATTAGAATCTGGGATGCGCTGGGATATTTGCTGCAGGCGGTCATTGCAGATGAAACCGTCCTCGGTGTGAACGTATTCGAGGAATTGTTTTGGTCGAAAACAAAATGTCTGCCTGGTATAATGATGATTACAACACAACCGTTAAAAAGGCAAATGCGTCACGATTACTTGGTTTATTAATTTGTGTCCTTGCTTGCGTGGGTGAGTCGCATAAAGAGCACAACGATTGATAAAAAAGGGGTGCATGGAGGAGGTTTTATATTTTGGTGGGTGGGGTGGGTGAGTGGGTCGAATTGCTTGCTTGTTTTATTGAGAGACTACTCCCTCTGCAAAATGGCATCCTCTCTCTTTACCTCTCGTCTGGGCTCATTTTACGGCTCGTTAAATTCATGATGAGCTCATTTCCGTGCCCGCTTCATTCCCAAACGTCTGGCTGCATTCAGCGGACACATCTTTGGGTTTTACTCCCGACGAGATTCACACAACCAAGCAGGAGCCGAATAGTATAAGCACCAAAATTTGCTAACGAACGAAAAGTCATGATTCGTAGGATCGCCTTGCCGACTCAAACTTCATTTTTCGTTTCACGCTAAGCAAAGAGGAGTGGAATGCAAGTCAAAGGCAACAGACAGATTGCACGACCAATGTTTATGCATGCCATCGCGTGACTTATGGTGGGTATTCTTACATCTCATTTGGTGCAGAACAGGAGAAATGAAATTTGAGTCGGCAAGCTGATCTCATTGATCATGACATTCTGCGTTTAATCGAGTTTCTCGTAGGTATGTAATAGGGACCTGTTTCGTGCTGAGATCGTTATTGTGTCTCCGTTGTACTCGTATCTGACTTTTCAGTCTGGAAGCGTTTCCGAGTACAGACGTTGTCTTGTCAAGGAAACCGCCTCGTTCGTTGCCTTCAGAATCATGTGTGCATGGCAAGTAACGACGGTAACCCGTTTGGCCACGGCTTCAAATCGCACGCGAGTCTACAGCCGTAGTCGCCTCAAGCGGTCGCTGCCGCTTCGCGTATAGCCCATGCGGGTGCGGAACACTAAATCGAGCTCCCGTTGAACACTGTACAAAAACACTCTCTTTCAAAGCCAATCATCCCACGCCCAAAAGTCTCTCAGTTCTTGTAGCTAGACTTAGAATTGTAGTTCGGACCTTCATCTCTCAGATTCTTTTAAATTTTAGTGCTCTTAGCCGATTAGATTTTTTGCTAATTACCCCCAGAAAAAACACCCCCAAAATGTGTAGCCGTCCAAGCCGAATTTCTGCAAGGATTTTGGGATGGACCCCTCTAGCTACTTCCACAGCCAAATAGGGCCACATTTAAAGCCAGATATGGTCCAAATTACATACCAAGAGTGAACCCCCGGGTTGTCTTAAGCTTCACGTGTTCTACAATGTATCAGTTAATTAGCCTCCGAAGACCCCTTATTAAAAACAAAGTTGTGGGTATACACACGTTATGATAATCGGCTCGGCGGAGCCATCTTGGATGGATTTTGTGAGCTGCACCCTATAAGGGGGCTAAACTTTAGAGTTGGGTCACAAAATTGGGCTTAAAATTAATGTGGCAGAGATGGTACTGATGCAACATGTGGAAATAAAATTGAAAAAAAAAGTATTGCGTTTGTCCGCAATGATTGAAAATGTGATGGGTGGAAGCCCATGCCTTTGTGCACAGTCTGGCATGAGAAACCACTGCATAACAATGTGTACACTATAGGGACAAGTCATCATCCAAATTCCCCCTTACTGGCAGCGGCCGTTGCCGACGAATTCTGGCCACGGACTGAAACCAGACCCCCCGTTTATTAGCGCGCCGCAACACGTCCACCGCGTCGCCTCCCCGACCGCCGCAACTCGGGGCCCTGTGTGCTAAGCGCGCACGCTTGATGACCCGAGGCTCGAATCTATTTTCCCCCGCTGATCTCTGCGAATGTCGCTGCCGTATAATAGGCCGTGCTCTCGGCTCGACCGACGCTCGATAACGAGTTCGCTTAGTTCGCCCACGATACGAAGCGGGAGATGGAGATTGCTGGTCCGAATTTGCCGGCTGTAAAATATGCAGGGACATCCCCGTCCGTCCGGCGACCTTGGCGGTCGTCAGATCGATGGTTGGATCCATGGTTGGATCCACGGTTGGATTCCATGGTGGAGAGGGGATAGTCGAGACTGAGAAACCTTGCCGTCGGGTGAAACCGCGAACCGTCCATTGAAGGCAGTGGCAATG
>OX465115.1:12519505-12798382 GCA_949987565.1 Luidia sarsii
TGCGATGACACCATGTACATCATCTCTGGGAAAAGACTTGAAGGTTTGCATGGTGGAAATTACCAAGGAGAAGATTTGCGATGACACCATGTTCATCATCTCTTGGATAAGACTTGAAGGTTTGCACGGTGGAAATACCAAGTAGGAGGTTTGCGGTGACACCATGTACATGGTTACTCCACGCTTCGACGCTCTTTACAATACAAGTTGGCCGGTATTTTAACCAAACTCGGTTCAAATGGACCAAAAAGCCTGACTTTAGGATTTCGCAAGTCAAAATCCCTCACAAAACTCGCAAAAAAAAATTATTTTGTGTTCAGTCCTTCACACTTCTCTCTTTGATCTTTTCCCCTCTTCTCACTAATCCCTACCCTACTCCTTGCCCTTCCCAATGATCTCTCCCTACCAGCTTCACTCTTTGTCCTCTGTTTCTCATCCGTGTCCTATTCACTCCCCCCCCCCTTCCTTCGTGTACATGTTTTGTCCTTGTCACTCTGCCTTTGAGAAAGGTCCTGCTAGGATCGAAACGTCAGGCCCACTAAATAAAAAAATAAAAAATCCAGAGAAAACCTGTCGCCGGGCAATTGATTTCGTCAAACAACATGGGCGCCAAGATTGTATTTGTTGCTGGGCGGCCGTTGAACACGAAACACGGTCAGCCCGGGCTAAATTCTGTCGTCAAAAAGCCCTTTTTACACGACGCTAAAAAAAAAAATTATAAAAAAATCTCAAGGCTTGAGAAAAAATCACATGCATGAGAAATATGACAAGGGTGCCTATCGTGTGAATTGAAAGGTTGTACCAATGCTTGAGAGTGACAGACGTCCCTGGTGAACCCCTTGAGAGATTTCGTCGTAGGTCCGGACCTCCGTCGGGACGTCTAGCCACGCAGAATGGCCCGCCGTGTCCAATACAGACATGTAGTGAATATACCGTCAATGGATGCAGTCTCTCTACTCCGACATTTTTATGTTTGGGGGCAGGAAGTAGAGCGGAGAGAGAGCCGTACGAGTCACTGTAATTTACCGCTGATTATCCGTCGACCGTACCTCGGGAAGACAGGTAATAACAGTTGTCGCCGGCGCTACAACGAGGCCATTAACCACCGCCAACAAGTCCCCGGGTGACCCAGATCTCCGCTGGTAATTAGGAAGATAGATGGAGCATGTATACGTCACTGCACAACCCGACGACCAGGGGCCAATTTCATAGAGCCGCTTAACGGTAAGCGATGCTTTCCCGCTTACTAAAGCAAAGGAAATTCGCTTAAGCGTAAGCGTATTTCACACTCGCGCTTAAGCAATTTTCAACGCTTGCTAATGTAAGCGATGAAAATGGGCGCGCGTCTATTTTACGGTCGTCTGCTTAAGCGAAGTCTGATATTTTTTGGCGCCAATCCGCAGGGTCTCTAAAATTAAAAAAATGAAATTGAGACTGACAAAATGGCTGAACTTGAAAGACCGCTCGTGCCGAAGGTTGTCGCAAGAAAATCTGCGCCCTTCTCCATCGAAATGGACTTAGCTCTGGCAACGAGCTATATTGAAGAAAAAGAAACTATTGAAGGGCCACTGAAAGGAGGAAAACTAACCAATAAGCACAAACTGGCGGCATGGGAACGAGTTAAGGGGCGAGTCAACTCGTAAGTTCAAAGGATGGTGGCGCTATATATTTTTTATAATATTATTTTTTATAGAGTGAGGGGACCGTTTCAGGCCTACGTACATGTACATGACCCTTGACCGTGATCGTGCTTAGTTTTGAGGTTAAAGTTTATACATGTTGCACGTTGATGTACTGCATCGTTACAATCGATCTTGACATATCGTACTGTACATGTTGAAATACAATGTATAATCATGCATGAAGAGAACTAGATAATGTAGTCCACTATTGTCGTTCCGTCGACGTATGTTGACGCATTGATGGTCATTGCATGCCTTCGGACTTCGACGAACTGAAATCTGTGTCAAGATGTGCATGGGCAATTGGGCATAACTATTCCTAATCCTATGCAGCAACCTGAAAAAAGACCTACCTCAAATTTAAGCTAAGTCACGTTTTGTTATTTTTGTAGGACGATATGAAATGAATGATCGTTCTGTAGTACTAAGTAATACTATACTTTTATAGTAGTACTAACTAGTTCTACTGCCTAGTGGAGTGAAAGAATATCTCCAGAAAAAAAACTCCAGTCAGGTTTTTTAATTGACGCTTACTTAAAGTTTAAGCCTTGCAAAAGTTTGCAGAAACTTTAAACTTTAAAATTTAAGGCAAGGGTCGTTGGGTCGGCATGGTTGGGGCTTTCCGCTTACCGGTACTATAGTTATATTAATATTAATACTAATACTAGTATTACGGTAATACTTAGCCTTAGTTAGGGAGTTAGGGCTAGTCTGGACTACCCTACCCTAGGCTATACTATCTAACCATAATTATCGCCTTACCCTCAGTTAGATTGAGGAATGCTTAAAGTTTGCTCCAAACAGTACTGTTAAACTTAAAGTCTAACCCTGTCTACAATTTTGTTAATACAGTCAGTGGACCTGTATTCATATTTCATAAATACATGTTATCACCATAAATTAACATAAGTCCTTAGGATAGGAATGCGGAATTCATGTTGCACTACTCAGCACTGATGATAATAAAATACCAGGGTTAGTTTAATTAAATGGGTCCTGACAAATGACTATGTTAGTTACATGCAATAAAAATACTTAAATGATTTTTGCTGCTATTTTGACAGTGTTGCTGGAGGTAACGCCAAAACCAGCAGTCAGTGCAAGGACCGCTATCGCAACATGGTTACAGCAAGTAAGCAACCCATCTGTAATTTCTGCTGCAAATGCAATGCAAAAAAAAAATATATGGCTCATGAGGCCATTGTCAGTCAATGTCCAAGTAGAACATTATTTTCAGCATTGGGATTTTTAAAAAATGCCCTTTGTGACATACCTTGCAATATACATAGGCAACTCATAGGTAACTTGCTGGTGACATTGAAGGAACTGATTATTGCGTACAATGTACATAGATCACATCTTTACTTAATGTTTCCGGCAACTTTTTAAGAGGATGGCCAATTAAGCCCCAACTAAATTATGTGATATTTTGGTCCAACTTATTTTTTGTTGATGGCCATTTGTTTCTTGTTGGAGTGAAAAAAGAGGGTCCTGAAACACTAATGCAATAGTGATCCAACTGCATATTACATGTATACTATTACTTAGCCTTTGAAGTAATCAATTGATATTATAAATCATGAAGGTAATTTGTTTCTTGCTTTACATTGCAGTCACAAAGAGAAGGTGGCAGGTCCAGGCCACTGGAGGAGGGTCCATCCCCCCACCTCTCACTCAGGCCCAAGGGATGATTGAAGGGACCCTTTCTAAAGTGAAGCTGGAGGGGATTGAATCCCCCGTGGATACATTCTGTGGTAAGTTTCTTAATTTATACCTTTTACATGTTCCCTATTGCATTTGTTTTTAATGGAAACACAGTAAATGATTGAAGACTTATTTCAGATAGAGGAAATAGACGATAATTTTCTTCCTCTTTTCTGCATCAGGAACCTTTGGTGCTGATGCAGCTGACAGTGCGTCAATGGGTGTTCCAGGTAATTTCTTGTACAACATTTTTTGCAAGTATTGTGTTCGGGACGCAACTTCCAAGTCATTTGGGGGGTCGGTCATGCTCGTGCAAGGAATATACAGTACATGTATACTGTTTTACTCATTATTTTTCACTTCCAGAATTTGCAGTCCCAACAGAAGAGTCCTCTGCTTGTGATGTCGACATGTTCGACCTGGCTACAGGTAGGCCCTATGTCTTTTCCATATTATAATGTACTTTTCAGTTTTCACTGAAAATACAACACTTTATGAAAATGAAATAGAAAGGAAAACAGGCTGGACAATTTCAAACTATCCATCACAATAGCAACGAAAATTTGCCTTGACTATTGGTATTGCACCAGTACTCTACCTTGGCTTCTGAGCTAACCTAAACTAGCTCAGCTTGTAAAGACTTTGAACACTAATTAACATGAAGAATAAAATGCAGATTTTTATTTGTTTCAGTCTTTAGTATGCCAATTGGAATCCCAAATGATGATGAGACAGCAAAACAAGTCAGATGTACAATGGGTATGTTGGTTATCAAGCAATACATGCATGAGCTTGCAGTCATTTGGTCAAGCTCTCTAGTCTCTGACATATTTGTGACCCTGGGTGCTCAGGGTCAATAAGTTGGGACGAGGACAAGATGAATTCTTGGCAAGGAGATTTATTCTATGAGATAGCGACGATTGTGATTGGCCAGCGTGTGATGAATATTTATGACAGAATTAACATGAAAAGGGTGAATTAGGTAGAAGATGGATTTGAGGGGGGAAATTCATACCCATGACATATGCATTATCAAAGTAATTATAATATAACAAGGTCTGTTTTGATTAAATTTTATGTTTACAGACAAAGAACAGTTAACAATCTGTGAGAGTGTGCCATCATTGAAGAGGAAGGTAACTGCCATAACCAAAGAGGAGTACATGGAGAGGAAACTACAAATCCTGGAAGAACAACATGCCCTGAAAAAAAGAATGCTCCTAGCACAGGCCAGATTTTTTGAGCTCAAGGCAGAAGCTCTTTTAAAGGAGCTGTGAAAACTGGTTTTTTTTTTATATTTGCAAAGAAAACTTTTACTGGACCAGATCTTGGACCCGAGACCTCTGGATTAACGTGCCAGTGCTCTTCAATCTGAGCTATCCAGTCCTTAGATGGTGGTGTAGTGGATGTTACTCATCAATTTTATTCATCCAACAGTTTTATTTCATCAAATAATTTGTTCTACTTTGTTTTCTTCTCACAGCCAAGGAATCATAACATTTAGTGGTCCTGACGTTTCGATCCTAGCAGGACCTTTCTCAAAGTGCAGAGTGACCTCTGCCTTTGAGAAAGGTCCTGCTAGGATCGAAACGTCAGGCCCACTACATTTTAAGATTTACATTTTGGTAATTTTAGTCAGTAAGCAGTTTGCAACATTTTTGTTTATCACCTTAAGCCAAGGAATCAGCTGATTGACTTAAAAATATATCTCATTTAATCACAGGCTTCCCCCCACTGCATTTCTCTTACTTTACAAATCCCTGTGAAATCACACCCTTTGAAATGTATTCCTTTGTGCACTACTGGACTTAGGCAGCTCATTCAATTAGTTATAATTTTAGTTCGCCTGGAGAGCACAATATTCTTGTGGCAGTACAGTAGTACAGACAACAATGCTAAGCTCTGCCCTTACTGTTCATTGCTTTATTGTTCACCTAACCACAGACTAGACAAGCAGATTTTCTTTATTATGTGTGTACATCTCTGTGTGTGGACCTCAGTAAAAAAAAAGCCCTCTGAGGGGCCACTCTGCTTCCAGCTTGCAACGAATGAACAGTGTACAGTGTGTGTCTCTGCAGTATTTCCTTAGTATTTAGTAGATGCCTTAAATATCTAGTGGCCTTTCCTAATAGTCAACTAGTCCTAGAGACATTTTCTCTAAATGTCTCTGTGACGCCTATGCCTATGCACAGATTGGGCAAATTGGTCCCTCATGGCCTGTCCAAGAGCAGTGTCTGTCCCTTCCCCTCTACTTGGAAATACTTGGTTGCCATCTGGGTGGTCAGGCTCATTTCTTTCTTCGGCGGGCATGAGGTCACCTGGAAAATAATGTTCAAGATTTTTGATACAGATTAGGGAAACATTTAACATGTCACTATACACCTACTGGTATTTTGATAAACCACTTATCTCATCAAAGGTTGTTACCTTCATCTATTCCATAGTTGTGAAGAAGACAGCATGCAAGAATTTCACTTGCTGCCTTCCCCATCGATCTGACCCTCGTTCCTGTCTTCAGCAAAGCAAACCTCCTCTTCAGAATTCCAAACGTTTGTTCAATGAGTGATCTGCAATGTATAGTGTACCCTGTATAGTTAGTCACAGTTATTACTGATGGCCTTTTCGTTCGGAACATGAAATAGGAATATCAATTATTTAATGTTTGTAATCATTAATCAATAACAAGATATACCTTGTTGTTGTATGGGCCACATTGTACGCTATTTCTTCTTCTGTTTGGGGGTTTGAGTATGGGGTCATGAGGAAGACTCTCTGGTAGTATCCTGAGTCTCCCAGGAGTATACAATTTGGCCATCTGTCTGTAAAAATCCAGGAAATTGATTGACTATCAAATTTACTTGCACTGTCACAGTGAATTGGACATAAGATATGAGTCGTGCAATATTTGTTAATGATGAGAACTATATATCAAGGAGGCTGTAAGAAATACTCACTAGCTTCCATGGCATTGCCGAGTGCACTCTCTCTCCATATCCTGCTGTCGTGTGCTGAGCCAGGGTACTTGACCACCACATTGGTAAATCTTCTGTGGTGGTCGCACACCATCTGAAATAAACATGGGAAATTGTAGTCAAAACTTTGAATTTGCAACTGACCCTTAAGATTTCTAAAACGTATTATAACAATAAGTTCATTCAACTTCAGGCCAATATAATTTATTTTAGACCCTACCTGGCAGTTGAGGGAAGGGTATCCCTTTCTATTGATATAGACATTTCGTTGGTCGGAGGGGGGTTCTACACGAACATGCGTGCAATCAACTGCACCAATAGCATTGGGGAATCCTGAAAATGAAAACCAAAACAATTCCACAGTACTGTGCTTGAACAAAAAGCTGCATATCCCTGATTAATAATATGCATTGTATACATAATTATATATATCATCTATTAACAGAAAAGTTTATTTCATTATTTAGGTAATTGATGTAATATTGATATTAGGCCTACAATCAACTGGCAATATAGTATTTGACAGAGGCAAGCTTGAGGATTATTCGCCATCAATAAATAAATTACAGCTGAAAACAGCTCTGACAGCTCTATAATTATGACTGATCATTGAAGCGCCCTCTTTAGTTTTCTTTATGTATTTACATATTATGTCGGCAAAAAAACAAACGGGTCAACATTGATACAATGTATCACATTTTTGAAAAGTGTCAATGGTGGAACGTTTCCACTGTGTTACTTTGCACGAGTAATGGTGTACTGTACATGTACATGTACTGTACATTATGTACGTACGTGTACGTGTAATCACGGACATGTTCATTGTACATCTACATGTACATGTACACTGTATACGTGCGCTTTGCTTGTGTTTATATTGTGGTCAACTGACACTGTCAACAGTGGGGAGTGGTCAACTGCAAAGCCAGAGAGTTGAAGTTGTGCTTGTGTGAGATTTATTGATCTCTGACGACAGTATCGGCGCCAGGGTCGTAGGATTACCCTTTGAATTGAGTAAGATATTGTTTCGGTGAAATATATTTGTTATGCAACTGCCAATGTTAGTTCTGCTACACACTTTGACCCCGACAAATTCAGTGGTTGAAAAACGTTATATGCACAACGATCCATCGGAATGGTTTTGGGATTAAATCCAATTTTGATTTGTGTTTTTCTGGTGATTATTCTTACCGGCTATGTTGAAGAATCCTTGTTTTATGGCCATTACGGTGAGTTGGTTGTCAGGTTGTGGGAAGCGAATGTAACCTCGTTGGCTTCCGAGGACTCTGTTGACAGCCTTAACTGTGCGGTCTATCGCTCGCCAAGCCGTCGGGGGACTTACCATGGGGCAAGTGTCCCCGACGACAATAGCGAACGTCCCTGAGGATAAATATCTCAAGGCAAGACACACTTGAAGTAGGGGCGGTAGAGCATGGTTGTTTTTTGTTGGATGCTCCAATTCACCCGACAACATATCCACAAGCCTCAAAATTGTCACAGGACGAAATCTATAACGTGACCAAATTTGTGTCGGCGTGAACAACTCTAGGGGATTTTGTCTGTCACGGAAAACCCGCATTTGCCTCGGGATAGGATTGTCAGGCCGATCGTCACGTCCACGTTCAGCCATCTTGACCGAATTTTACCTCGCTTAAGCACAAAAACGGCCCGTAAAGACACTTTTGGCTTGCTTACCGCTTAAGCAACGAAACGTTCGCTTAACGGTTGCTATGAAATGGCGTTACCGTTAAGCGAGCCGCTTAAGCGAAAAAACGACGCTTAAGCGGCTCTATGAAATTGGCCCCAGTCCTCTGTCTTTGCGCCACCAAGCGTTGGAAACGGGCGCATGGCGGCGTATAGATGTTGGTTCGCATTGATTGCATATGAGTGATCCCGTGGCGTCATAATCACACCGCCATCAAAATATCTCACAGCGATACTAGGGCCGTTTACCAAACGAAGGTTTACAGGCTCGGGTGTTTAAAGGCCCAATACAACATTGGGAAGATCGAAAAACATCGACGTCCGCATAATTATTGCCTTCTAATTCACACAGGTTGTAGATGGTCATGATAGAATCCTCATGTTGAAATAGTACGGTCTGGGATGCTGTACTTCTCGAGAAATCTTCACTCAATCATCGACGGACAGTTTGTAACTAGCGAGTAATGAACTTTTTCTTACACTACAGAACGGTGCGTAAACCGTGACTATTTTCTCAGGTTACCATTTGGGCTAAAACCTTCGCAGTATTACTTTTTGGAATAATGGTATAACACACAAACTGTGGCAATATTTTGACCTTTACCAATGTTGCATATGGCCTTTAAGCTTCGGTCACATCTCTCTTACCCTTTATTATGTCACGCTCATCTAGAACCAAGCGTTCGGCCTTTCTTGGTGAATACTTTGTACTTCAAGCCAATAAACCCTTTCAAATTCTTCGACAAACCGCAAACCCGGGTTTTCAGGTTTTGTCAGACGGAGAAAAAGCCTGAGCCCGAGCCTGATCCGATGGACTCGTAAAGGGACTACATGTCTGGTACAAACTGCAATTGAGTTTTATCAATGTCTGCTTTCATGATCGGACACTATTATAGGCCGTTTTCGAAATGAAGGCTTAGGTTCGGGGCCAGTCTTCGTCTCCGTCTGAAAAAAACCTGACCATCCAGGCTGTGGTCTGTTTCCGAATTGGAAGATTTGGTGGTTTGATAGGTACCGGTACAGGGTATTCACCCAAGAAAACTGCGGCAAAACGCTTGTGTTTAGATGCATGTGACATCATAACGAGTAAGATATAAAAACGAAAATATGACCGAAGCCTAAGCCTTTATTTCGAAAACGGGCACAGACAGTGTGTGGTGCTGGTATTTTTTTTACTGCGCCATATCTACGGTGTCCCTTCATTGACCAAATATACCTTTAATCAACAATTATATAGCGCTTGGAAGTGATCGTTGTTCACGTCGGTAGTAGTATATAGGACTGCACGTCCAATCCACCGCTGCTCGGCTATCCAGCACGTGCTCTTTCGCCCACAATAAAACGGAAGCATCTTTTTTTGTTTAAATCTCGACCCAGCCTCGTTCCGGCGTCATTTCCGGTCTTCGAAACGGCCCACAAAACGGTCCTTCAAGAGGGACAAAAAAAAAGGGCGCAGAGAAAATAAAATTGCCGGCGAAACAGAAAAACAAAATTGAGAGCGAGAGAGACAGAGAGAGAGAGAAGGGAAAAAAAGGAACGGTTGTGAAATCGTTTCTTATTGGACGCCCGCCATCAGCATTCTTGTCTGTGACATTGACGTGGAATGACGTCATGCAACTAGCAGCCAATCAGCGTTGGGCGTCGGCCTCACGCAGATCGCACGCAGGGACAAAAAAAAAAAACACACACACACACGCACTGATCCCGCGCGTTTAAAAAGCCACGGCGAACGGCGGTGACTGCACACTTATACGAGGAGCACGCGATCGCATACGAAGCAACCAGCCTCCCTGATAACCACCACGACGCGACCGCTGCTGTTATTACAACTCCCACGACCGCACCAGCGTACACGAGTCACCCACACCGCCCAGACACACAGAGCCAGCGAAGCAGCGTGCGACCGGCCCCTCCCGCCCGTTCGAATCCACCGGCAACTGCCCCTCCCTCTCTCTCTCTCTCTCACGGGTCCCGCTCAGCGTCCGGCAAAAACCGCCATCATGATCGCCCTGCCGCTCCTGCGACTTCTGGCGCTGTCGATGTGTGCCATGCTGGTCGTCGGCCGCTTAGAGGTCGGGGACAGTGACCTGACAGACGTTGACTTGGTGAGTAGACAACCTCCCCCTTCTTCTTCTTCTTGTTGTAATTGTTGTTGCTGCTGTTGTTTCAAATTCCTGGCGTTGCTCGGATCGAGATGAGTGCTTTATATCCCAATACCACAAACCGAAGCATTACGACGACGTTGCAATCCCGCAACTGCAACTAGCAGCTGCTGTTGTTGTTCGTGTTGTTGCTGTTGCTGTTGTTCCTGTTGCTGCTGTTGTTGCTGTTGCTGCTGCTGCTGCTGTTGTTGTTGTTGTTGTTGTTGTTGCTGTTGCTGTTGCTGTTTCAAAATCATGGTGTGGTTTGGATCGAGATGAGTGCGAATCCCGATGCTACAAACCATTTCAATCCCGTACGTTTCAATCCCGACGACGTTTCAATCCCGTATCTGCATGTGATTTATCACCCGTACATCAACCCGAATTCACGACAAAGTTGTCTGCTCGGAGCTGATTTAATACGAGCGGCATGGGGGCGGGGGGGGGGGGTAGCTATGTTGGCAATTTGAGCAGGTTTCACAGTCATTTGGGGATGAGATGCCTTTTCAAAGGTACAGTCTTTTTTAGCGCAGCTCGTGGGCGGCTTCAGCGGTGATATACGGATTGATACATTCCGTCGTGAAAGGTCACTGAATGTTCGTGGGAATGTATTAAAGGATTTTTGCACTCGCCGTGAGAAACATTCTGATCGTGTGTGGGAAAGTTGCTTCAGATTTGGCTGCTGCGGGATTTCCTGACAGAATAACCAGCAAATCGGGTCCAATCCGACCGTCCTAAATACAACCGAAAATGTCTCGACTCAATGGATTGGATCATTGTTTTACTCGGGGGAAAAAAAACCCACCAAATTCTGCACCTGGGATTTTCCCAAAGATAATACGAAAGAAAGTATGTTTGCTTTGAGTTCATTCGTGCATTTTTGCAGTGAAAATCGTTCTTTGGCACACAGAGAGGGTAAAATAAGGGACTCCTTGCGTTGTGGGTTACGACATGCCAACAGGATTTATCGTATGTTGTGAAATGATAGCATCTGTCATTGTGAAATATTCATGCGCCTCCGCGGAAACTCGCACCCATTCGTCACTCCGTGCGGCGTTATCCCTCCGCGCGAGCTAATAAACAAAAAAAAAGCACTTTCGGTATGGGCAGTTCGCCATTGATCTTATACTGACGACGTCGACCTGCACAAGACAAATCGCCATCATCGACCATGATCCATGTTCCATATTCCCCTTATTTATCGACTGATGAATTGAGGTAATCATCTAGAATCGGTAAATGATGTTTGTCCCACAATTTCTTGAGAGTCGGGGCTGCATATGCTTGACTAGAGCCAGAGGTGTTACACGGTGTGCTCGTTTCCGAATGTTGAAAGTTTTGCGGTGCCAACGAGAAAAGAGACGGAGCATCGCTCTGAAAGAAAAACAAAAATGCCCCAAATCCTCGCGTGTATTCCTCTCTCGCATAAAACTTCCGGTCGTTTCTTGTCTTAAAGTCGCCGCGTAGTTTTTCGTTTGTGCGTGAAAATGAGCAGAATATTTCGGAGCTTGAAAAAGAGCCAGTTGCTGTAGGCCTGTTCCTTAGGGGGGTGGGGAGACGGGAATCCTGACTTGCTTTCCGTGGCTCGTTGAGAATGTGGTTGTCACTTTTTATTTGTATAGGCTCAGTTCCCTGCCCGACTGGCAAATCGGGCGGGACTCGAACCCGGTTGTCCGACTCGATACTCGATAGTTCTGTTTTGTACGATGGCTCAAGTTTCGTTTTCGTACACTGTCAACACGTCGTATTAAAAAAAGTTAAGGTCAAAATCGGGTTTTGTTCTTTTTATCCAACGCTTGAGTTGGCTCTATCACATCGGGAGATTGCAAATTGATGTTTGTCGATTTCGGCCAGAGCCCTCACTACCTGAAACTATGCTTAAAACGTCGCTTACCGGCTCTTTTCTAAAGACACGTACTACAATGGTGTCACCGCAAACCTTCCACTTAGTATTTCCACCAAGCAAACCTTCAAGTCTCGTGTTACTGAGTTACCGGCTCTTTTCAGAGCCACACTCCTCCTCGAAAGACACGTGCTACAATGGTGTCACCGCGAACCTTCCACTTACTAATAATTTCCACCGCGTAAGTCATTATTTTGGTCGATTGTGTTTAGTTCAATAGTTTGGCACATCCAGTCATTCGGTTACCCAGAGCCTTTTTCGACCTGAGGTTTTGATCCGTGTGGGCGGAAAAAATGAAACCCCTCCAAAAAAAATTACGAGATCAGGCGTCTGTTTCCCGCTCCCTTCCGCTCTGAATGAAGGGAAATAATTAGAGGAGGTTTTTTTTTTTCTGGGGAAAGAGGAAATTCTGAAATAACACAGGACTTGTTTTGGAGGACAGGGTTTGTGTCTGCGGTGGGTACGTGGGTGCGGGGTTGTTTTGTTTATCAACCTCGTATCCTCGAAATGGCTGTGCCCGCGCGGAGTGCAGTGAGAAACACCGAACGTGTCGAGTCATTGTTGATTATTCTTCTTCTTCTTCTTCTCGATTCCTTTCTCTCAATTAAACTCGACCTTACACAAACTGGACGCAGGCGACCCCATTAGATATGTGTGTGTAGTGAGGTCAGCTTGGGGGTATACGGGGATTGGGCAGAAGTGGGCATAACGGGAGATCACTCTTGGTCACCTTTTCATTGTCGATCACCGAAGAGAGAGATAGAGAGAGAGAGATAGAGAGAGATAGAGATAGAGAGGTGGGAGGGAGAGAGAGAGGGAGAGAGAGGGGGGAGAGGGGGAGAGGGGAGAGAGAGAGGGAGAGAGGGAGAGGGAGAGAGAGATAGAGAGAGATAGAGATAGAGAGGTGGGAGGGAGAGAGAGAGAGGGAGAGAGAGGGGGAGAGGGGGAGAGGGGGAGAGAGAGAGGGAGAGAGGGAGAGGGAGAGAGAGGGGGAAAGAGAGAGAGGGGAGAGAGAGAGGGGGAGAGGGAGAGAGAGGGGGAGAGAGAGGGAGAGAGAGAGAGAGAGATAGAGAGAGAGATAGAGATAGAGAGGTGGGAGGGAGAGAGAGAGGGAGAGAGAGGGGGGAGAGGGGGAGAGGGGGAGAGAGAGAGGGAGAGAGGGAGAGGGAGAGAGAGGGTGAGAGAGAGGGAGAGAGAGAGGGAGAGAGAGGGAGAGAGAGGGAGAGAGAGAGAGAGAGAGCAGAGAGAGAGAGAGCAGAGACAGAGAGAGAGAGGTAGTGGTCGAGCTCGAGTAGCAAAAGCTATTCAAGTGCGGATATTGATTGGTCAGGGTCTCTCTGAACGAAAAATCACAAAATATTAAATCGGTGACGCTCCAAAAGCCATCGAAATAGGTTCGTACGAGATAACGCTTGTCTTTGTATACACCGGATTATCTCAAGTGTGGCGCAACTGTGGGCAAGAAATAAACTAAACTCAACTAAAAAACTAAACTTGCATTCCGATTTTTAAAACTTGCTACTTTCGAGAACAGTTCTCAATTTATTTTATTATATATTTTTTTTATTTTTTTGGGGGGGCGGTGAAATTTTAACACAATGTAGAAATGTTGAGTTAAAATAAGGTGGGGCAAAATCACCCGCCCTTACAATATTGGTACGGTCGTTTCACTACAAATATTGGAAGTTGGTGATTAAATTCGACTGACATCCCCACCCCCTCCCCCAATCAGGGTTTTGTTGAGCACTAATGCTACTAATTGCTATTGTGAGCAACGTGGATCAAAATCAATTATCGCGCAATATGGCCTAATTAATTTGTTTCAGTGCCGTAACCGCGTATTAGCTTGGTTTTAATTAACCGAGGTATTAAGAGAATGTTTAGGCCCAACCTATTTCTGGTTTGCTCAATGAGTAAACTTGAGTATAAAAAAAACCCACCCGTTTATACATCCGACTTCGGCACTCCCGCTAGATCTGTTGAGATAATTTCCAAAAAGGCCTCTCGTCTCTCCCCTCTGCTCCTCAATTTATCCTCTTCAATTAATTCCTCATTTGGTGAGTTAGACGCCCGGCCCCGTCCACTTCCGTCACGGAAGTGGTAAAAGACGCCTCCGCCGCGTGGAGGCAGCGGGCAGCGCCGACACAGCTGCGCCGTCAACTCGCTCAATTTCACGGCAGCGCTCCCTGGCGGCGAGCGCGCACTGCGCTCTTTGTTGTATCGCACGTCGGGACTAATAACTTCATTTGCGTTTCGGCGCATGCGATTTTTTTCTGGTATTGGCGCGCGGTAAATTTACTCAATCCATCGGCTGCGAGTAAGCCCCACTTGATGAAAATGCGTCGGGAAAACGTCTCCGCCACTATAGGCATAATTGGTCTGTTATTAGTTCGTTTGATATCGTTTAATAATAGTTGATGGTCGAAAGGGAGTAATTGACCGCGCTTGGGCTTGGGGCTGGGGCCGGGGCCGGGGCCGGGGCCGGGGCCGGGGCCGGGGCCGGGGCCGGGGACGGGGACGGGGACGGGGACGGGGACGGGGACGGGGACGGGGACGGGGACGGGGACGGGGACGGGGACGGGGCCGGGGCCAGGGCTGGGGCTGGGGACGGGGCTGGGCCTGGGCCCGGGCTTGGGCCTGGGCCTGGGCCTGGGCCTGGGCCTGGGCTTGGGGCTTGGGCCTGGGCCAAGGATTGGGCATAGGACTGGGCATAGGACTGGAATTGGGGGTGGGGTTGGGCTTGGGCTCGGGCTCGGGCTCGGGCTTGGGCTTGGGCTCGGGCTTGGGCTTGGGCTCGGGCTTGGGCTTGGGCTTGGGCTTGGGCTTGGGCTTGGGCTTGGGCTTGGGCTTGGGTTTGGGCTTGGGCTTGGGCTTGGGCTCGGGCTTGGGCTTGGGCTTGAGATAGGGTTTGGGCTTGGTCTTCGCCATCCAACGGCTCAAAATGCAGTTTGAAAATGCAGGTTTTGCTTGTTACGTTAGTTAAGCCGATTGCCTCATGCTTTTCAAGACGGAATCGACAAGAATTTGGTCCCAATTCTGAAAGTTGCTTTGACACAGAGTATACCGTACCTGTGCTGAACAAGGACGGGTAGAAACACCCCTCCAACCTCAACTGATATCTCGCGTGATATGAATGTGATATGAATGCGTGATATGAATGGGGAAAGGTATAGCCGACAGGTTGTGAATGCGGAAACTAAAATGTTATAGAAATGTGGTTTTTTTTAGTAATGAAAGGAAAGACCATCAATTACCTCAAGGGATTGGCGAATTTTAATGTCCTACTTTCTTTTGTACAAAATTGGGATTAGTTTGCCCCGTAGAGATCCATGCATTTGCACCTCTTTGGTAATGGCGTCGCAGTCCCCATGTCGGCACGCGTCACGCGACGAGGGCGCACTCTAGTTTATTCCGCCTCTCGTCCACGCGGACGGCGATTGCTCGTGTCACGCGGGCGGCCCTCGTGCCCGCGTTACCATGGCAACTCATCCGGCGGTGAGAAAATTATGGGACGGAGACGCAGTTTACCTCTCTGAGAGGAAAACTATTAAATCGGTGCTTGCTGCAAGACGGTCCTCGTCCAGAAACCAATATCTTTGTATGTTCTGTCGATAGACAATTTTTTTCTGTCGAAATGGATTTGAAGAGAGTTTTACTTAAAAGTTAACAATGACAGATCTATGTCGTCCAAAATGTGATACCTAACGCGGTATTTCCATGGCCCTTGTCTGCTGCCTTTCCCGTTTATCCAAACACGAATCTCCTTCCAAACCACGAGGAAAGTATTCTTGTTTTGTGCTCGAGATCCAATGCATTTCGATGATGAATAGAAATGTTTTTGTTCTCGTAATCGAATTTTCACCTAGGTAGTAAAGTATCCCGAACCCTGAAATCCTTTATACGGGCGAAGGAAATTTTAGTCTCCTCAACAATGAAACATTACTCTGGTAAAGATGGAGCCGTTTTCATATATTTCCAAAGGAGTTTTTCCCCCTCACAAAAAAAAATATATGCCCGACTGTACCAAGAAAAGATAACTCAATAACGGCGGAACGTAGTACATACGGCATCCTTGTATAATGGCCTATCCACTTTGCACGTTATTCAATTTGGGTGTGGATTTTTTTTAAGCACCACATGAGATTCGCTCGGCTATTCTTTCCATTAAGCCTGCCTCGTTATGGTGGCTCGCGCTCGCTGTCATGCCGCTGCGGTTTCCTTGGCAACCACTAAATTGCCCATTACGCAATCACCGGCCATCCGACGGCTGCGCCGACGAAAAGCCAGCTGCCGACCAACCTCGGCTGAGACGCAGCGGTCGCGTGTCGAGTGGTCACGCGCTGACGGATGCGATCGAGAGAGGGGAGACAGAGGGAGGAGAGAGAGAGAGGGGGAAGAGAGAGAGAGAGGGGGAGAAAGGGATAGGGAGAGAGAGAGGGAGAGAGAGAGAGAGAGAGAGAGAGAGAGAGAGAGAGAGAGAGGGAGAGAGAGAGAGAGAGAAAGAGAGAGAGAGAAAGAGAGAGACAGAAAGAGAGCGAGAGAGACAAAAAGAGAGCGAGAGAGAGGGAGGGGAAGAGAGGGAGTGAGACAGGGGAGAGAGAGGGGGAAAGTGAGAGTGAGTGAGAGGGAGAGAGAGAGGAGGGAAGAGCGAGTGAGACAGGGGGAGAGAGAGGGAAGAGAGAGTGAGATGGGTGGAGAGGGAGAGGGAGAGGGAGAGGAAGAGAGGGAGAGAAAGAGAGGTAGAGAGGGAAATAACTGAGAGACAAAGGGGGAGATGATGAACGCCAATGTCGTAATGAAAATGGTGCGCACAAATAGCGCGCGTAATTCGATATTTAATCTATTAATGTAGTTTTTGGACGGGTCCCATTCCAGCCGAGAGTTTTAGCATTCCCCCGTCTAACGTTTCAGATTCATGCCGGGTTTTATTCCCTCCCGTCGGCATAGGTTTCCTTCGAGTAGTAGATCGGCAATAGATTTATTCATATATATTTTTATCATCTTCAGAATGGAAAGATATCCAGCTATGATAAGATCATGCAAGCACTTTACGTTGTGGATTCCACACACAAAAAATGTCATTGTTACCAGCTCCGAGTTCATAGACACCTCTTACACCTGTTACCAGGCTTGCTTTGACTCCGTGACGATTAGATAGGCGGGAGTTCTAAGTCTCGCCGAGTCTCGTACGGATGGGAAGATCTTTTTTCTCCTCCATATTTTTGCCTGACTCGGATGACTCCGAGCTGCTCGCCTTTGGGGATTGGATTTCACGGATGTAGGTCGCGCCGGGACGAGGGGAAGAGATGCGAAACTGTCGCGTCACGCTTTCAACGGAGTTGGATCATCACCCCCCCCAAAAAAAAGCATATAAGAGAGGATGTTTGAATCTGTCCTGACTTATAATATGGTTACCCGTGGCACTGAGAGGTTGGCTTGAAGCCATGGCAGCATCACGTTCGCTCGCACACCGATGAACGGCCGTTGCATGCCTCATGTGTATAGTGTCCGCCTCTGCCTCACGGTCAAGTTCCCTTTGTTGGGTTTGGCCCGAGGGTACAGAGGATGGGAGAAAGAGAGAGAGAAAGAGAGGAGGGGGCAGAAAGATCGCCGAGAAAAACACGTTCGGTTGTCACGAGGGATCGCGGCTCAGACTCGCCCATGTTGAACAGACTAAACTACTGACGGCGACATTCGCTGACACGACACGCACCCCCAAACCCCACACCCACCACAAGTCCGCTGCAATCCGACCCAAGGATTAAGGAGCTCGACCCAACAATGGGGGCGACCCGTGTCCTGGGCCAGGCCGGGCGCTGGGGTGTGAGGGAGGAGGAGGGGATGCAAGGAGAGGGTGGACTGAGTGGGGGAAGGTGAAGGATGTGAAGGGAGGGAGAGGGGGGTAGGGTTGACACCAGAGCCGGCTGCAGCCTTTAGGAACGGGGGAAAGTGTAAGAAGACACCGTTCCTCTCTGTCAGCTAACGAAGGTCGTTTAAACACACACACACACGCGCGCAGCACGCGGGTTGATGTCGGGGGGAAACAAATTATGTCGTTTGAATTTTGGAAACGAAAGGGCAGGAAATGAAAGGATGGAAAGAGAAAGAGAGTGGGATCCTTTATGTGGCAACGCGTGCGAATGAAACCCCATCTGTAAAACGCTGATTTCAGATAAAGTCCCCCTGGCTTACGGCCATTGATGCGTCAGAAAAGGGGGGGGAGCCAATAATACCGGTTGACATCTCAGGGAACTTTCGGTCCAAGAATATCAATTTGTAAAAAATACCAATTATTCGTCTCAATAGGATGGGGATCATGCATGCGCAAAAAAAAAGTCAATTCCGGGCGTCACCTGAAGCGATCTGATAAACCGTGACCGGTCGTGTTTCCATCCACATTTTTGTCGACCGTTTGTCCCTTGCCCTAAAGGTCGACCGGTTGGTTCTGAGCTCCTTGTGAATATTCATTAGTCTTGCATAGTGGGGGGGGGGGTGGTCACCACTCACCATTGACATCGTAGGCTTGCGACTATAATATCGGCGGGGTCTTAGGGTAAGTTCATACGGGGGACTAACTTCGAGGCTAAACTTGAATAGGTTAGCCCGACTGAGAAAAGTTGTTGTTTGGACACAATTTTTTTAGCACCCTGGGACTAAACTCGAGGTTAACCCGATTGGGTTTAGCCTCGAAGATGAGTGGGTCTAGTCCCGGTCCCATGCGGGTGTTCCTTTACGACCCACCACCCAGTGCGTTATCGTTTGGACACGGCTTACCCAGTCCCCATCACACACATCCAGTGTTGGTGGCCCCTAGTGGGTTGCGGAATCGTGTGAACGTATGAGGTGATTTTGGACTTTGCGGTCAGCTATACTCGAAACCCCGCTGAGAAAGACTTGTAACCGCAAACATACTAAGCCAGTCTCTCGTCTGAACATAACCTAGGTGTGAGATAACTGTGGGCTTACGTACGGCCCACTGGTTAATTACTTCAAACAAAATTGACTGGGAACTTTTGAACAATTTGAAAAAAATGGCAAAGAAAACTTAGACTGGACCGGGACTTGAACCCGAGACCTCTGGACTAGCGTGCAAGTGCTCTTCCATCTGAGCTATCCAGCCCTTAGATGGTGGCCTTCCCAAATAGTCAACTAGTCTTTGCCGGGGTGTGGGGGCGCCAGTCAGAAGCAATTCAACCATTAACTGCCGTATATCTCCAGGGATCACGCCCCTGCTTTAAATCAGAAGCAAACAACCTATTGTTGTAAACCTGGCTACGCAGCTTGGGGATCACACAAAGTGGATGCCGCTTTTTCAATTGTTTGATTACCCGTAATGTCTGACGTCACCGACTGCTTCGAATCACAATACTGGCGACGATCCAACATCGAGATCATTTTGGTGTGAGAGTGTGAAAAGAACCTCAGTCTACGGTGTGTCCGAAAGGCAATGAATCGGTCATTTTAATTACGGGAATGACCGCTAGACGTATTTCCGCTTGGAAAGACACACGCAGACATTCGGAGTGATGTATTTCTTGTTTACTTCCACCGTCACACGCATGATTCACATTCCATAAAACAACCCGGTGTAATCCTAGACAATCTCAATACAACACGTCCGACGCATCACGATTTACATCGATACCGTTGAAATAGGATCACGCGCGTGGGTACGGGTCTGTACCGTCGTTGTTTCCAGTAGGCCCAATGACGTCAATTGTTGCTCGGTCAATTTTCTTCTCTCTTTTTTTCTGAATAATGCTGGATAAAAAAACAACAACTGTGCTTTGTGGATTGAGCGCGGGTCGTGCGGAGTTGCTCTGTTCTTGTTGGGGTGCTGGCTTTGCTTTTTTTTTTGCCGTCCTTCGTCGTCTTTCCACGGTCCAAGCAGACAGAAAGTGCGACGGTTTCTCGAGCGTAGAGAAGCTTGGCGCGCGGATGGACAGGGTCGGTTCCACGCGGAAAAACAAAAACAAAATACGCCATCAGGAAAACGAAAAAAAAAAAACACCCCTCCGAACAACGCGCCAACAAATAGCCTTGATGTTTGCCAGAACCACCATGATCACCCGCTCTTACTAAACGAAACAAAGAACGCCAGAAAAAAAAGAGGCTCTGCACTTTGTCTCTCCCACACCCTCTCGACGTCCCAATTTAACCCATGGTTGCGTGACAGCTCCGGAGTCACGGCTCGTCGGGGCTGTAGCGCTATCCGAACAGGATCGTGTATTAGTTAGGTGTGAATGAGGAGGAGTCGTTTGTTTCTTCCGCCGGGACATTGGCTGTCGTGCCTGCCCATTATAAATACGCCGCTCTGTGTGTACGAGGTGCCCCCCCACACACACACACACCTTGCAGGCGGGCATTCCGGCCGGTGCGTAATTACGTGTGCACGCGCTAACCTTCACTTCTCCCGAAGTGGACGAACCTGTAGCTGAATGCACTTCATACTCTCTTGTACTTTCATCCTCCTGACTCCTACGCACAGCCGACGACTTCGTATCCCCCTTGCTGCCAATTACCCAAGGGACCGGGTACACGTATAGTCTTTTATTTAACCTTCTTGTGTTGTTTTCTTTGCCCTCCCCCCCCCCTTTTCGGCGAGATTGAATTTCGAAGGAGTTTTTAAAACGGCGTCTTGATTCGGGTGGAAGGCATTCTGACTGGCCCTTTACTCCGTGGTCAGTCGACCCTCAAATTAAGGGTACACGAGGATTCCGATTTCTCGTTTAAAAAAAATACGTGTGTGGTGAGGATTTTCTTATTTTGAATGAACAATATTTCGGCCTATAAGCAAAATTAAATGCAATGCAACAACATATGTGGCCCGGCACAACGACATGAGGAATATCCCACCAAAACACTTTTTGAGTAAACAACGCCTGAAGTTAAAGTATCTTCACAATTCGATTACAAATCAATTTTCTTTTCTTTTTTTGTATTTTCGGACATTTGAAGTATTAGAGGATATTATATTTTGATGTCATTGGAAAGCTAATGGTATACTCTTTCACATCATTAGAAAATCTCGAAATCACAAAAGTGGGGTTATTCCTCATTATGCTGTGCCGGGTCACATATTCGAACGTGGGAAACCAGTACCAGGGATATGTGGCCTATGTTTTTTTTGTTTTGGGGTGGTTTTTTTTGGGGGGGGGAGGAGTCCACACGAAATTCGCACGACTCCCAAAACTATATAGGGCCTGACTCGATGAGGGTTTGCCCTACTGCTCGATATAAAGAACACTGATATCTCAGCGTTTTACCCGGTTACCTACCAGGGGGGGGGGGGGGAATCAGACATTTCGGGCGGTATTCGAACCCGCGACTCCGGGTTGCTAATGCCAACATCTTAACCACTGGAACACTGAGCTGCCGATTTCACGAAACTTCAAATGTAGAGTACCCAACATTTTGTTGCGTAATTTACGCAACATTTTGCTGCCTTTTCTAAATACTGCAGAAAAGAGCCATTGTGGCGTTTCGTAACTAACGCAATTTTGTTCTTGAAATCGGCTGCACTTAGATATAGTCGAGGTCGTGTGGCGGATTCAAATCGTAGTATCGTATCACGGATAGGCCTAATTTATGATGTTTGCGTCGAGGAGAATGTAATTTAACGAGGGCCGAGCGTTTCGAAACAGAACAACAAGGACAAAAAAAACCAGGTAGGTATTCATGGATAACAGAAAAAGGGAATACGGAGGTGGTTAGAAGAGGAGAATGAAGAAGTTTTTTGCAGTACCGGTGCAGACTAAGCCCGAATGCACCACAGTGTCCTTTTTATTTTTAATCAGGTCCCGGAACGCCAAATTTGGATGGTATTCGCAAGGGTCGTGGTTCATTGGGGACCGGACGCATATTTTTTTCCCGCGATGGGAAAGGCCATTTTATCCATGCAGACATGGTGAATAATTATTCATGATAACTTTGCGCACCGACTTCTTTAGCACACGCTTGCGGTGTAGCATACCCTAGTTACATTACGTATAGGCCTACACACACATTGTATACTGTACATGTACATGCACATAAATGATATGCAAAGTGTTCATGTATTTCATACAATGTACTCAAATCAAGATGAGTTGTGGGTGGGTAAGTGGAATGATTATCATGAATAATTCATCATGCGTATACAAAATGCAACCAATAGCACCCCTTTATGCTAATGATGGCCTTTCCCGTCCTGGGAGAAAAAAAAAACGCCTCCGGCCCGGATCGACACCAAAAATTTGGATGATGCATGCATTTGCAAGGGTCGTGGTTCAATGGGGACAGCTTATAGGCGCCAGCCCAGACGGGACAGAATGGGGATGGAAGGGAGGAAAGTATAGTAGGCCATCGCTCCTTGTAATTAGAGAACCGACCTTGTCCAATCTCCAATGTAACCTGACGGTGTGGAGCGATTCCCGGGGACGACCACAACGAACGGCCTCTGCCCTGTGCCAGACGATAATCGTACCCTTCGAAATATCCCACCGCAATTACTGGCATGCAAATCATGCTCCAGGGACGCCTTAATTTTCAGATGCGGGAGAAGATGGGGGGCTCTCTATTTACCCCCAAATTGTCAGAAATGAAATCAAACGCCAGACGGGCTTCGATTCGGGCGCTTACACAAATAGAAAACACCCAGAGATAAAGCTTCCACGTATTGAAATCCGAACGGTCTCCGTACTAACGCATCTGGTCAAATACGGAGGATTTCTTTTTTTGTTCTGATTCTCATCAGAATGTCCATCCCCCGCTGCTCTCCGTCACTCCTATGCGCTCTCTCGGTATCGGAAAACGCAATCAAAATGTGGCGTTATGAGACAGAAATCTTCGGCGATAATTATTATTTCCATAGGATGGATACTCCTTCAGTAGACACTTGGGAGCTTCAAGGGGTATAATTGGTGCTCGTTATACGAAAGGACTCGTAATGCCAGCGATACTCATTCAATTATTACGGCCGTGGAGCAGATCGAAGTATAGAAAGGATGGCTTTGTTTACGACACAGTCTCCGACAGTTTGATCGAATCAAACGGTATATTGAATCGCTAATACTGACCCTGGCGACCGGCGAATTAGCCATTCGTCCCTTTAATTTTGCGGTGGATGGGGGGGGAGGGGTTACCGGTAGGAGATTTTGTCGAGTGAGTAGTCAGTAAAAAAAAAAAAAAAAATCAGGGGGAAATTATATTGTTATCTTTGAAGACAGCGAAGGCAATTAGGACTTGCCATTGACTTGTGTATCCTCCCCGTAGTAATGACTGAATTGGCTGGCAGTGATGAAGGCGATGCTCCGGTTTTCTCCAGTCAGATTTCGACCTCCAATTGTAGCGCCCGTGGAAACGACCCTGCTCCCGTAAAATAACAGAGATTTCCGGACGGCAAAAACCCCTCCTGTTTTCGGAGAGCACAAAAAGAAGAAGAAGAGGAAGAAGAAGAAGAAGAAGAAGTCCAATAAAACACGGGGAGGGAAGGGGGCAATTGGATGAGGCGCTTCCTTGTAGCCGCTTCAGGGGAGAGCAGAGGATGGTAGATTCGGGCTTTCCAAATCAATAAAGGTGGAGTGATTGGAGCGAGCGCTCGACGATATACCAGCGGGCCTGAGCTGCCCGTCGACCGGTAGGGGTCGGGGCTTCTCGCACGCTAAGAAAGCGGGTAATATTATAGCCGAGGCAAACGAGGCTGATCTCGCTGATGCCAACTGTTATGAAGTTCTCTCTCTCTCTCCCTTCCCTCTCCCCTCCCTCCCTCTCTCTCTCTCTGCCTCTCTCTCTTCCCTCTCCCCTCCCTCTCTCTCTCTCCCTCTCTCCCTCTCTCTCTCTTCCCTCTCCCCACCCTCCATCTCTCTCTCCCCCTCTCTCTTTCCCTCTCTCGTTCTGTCTCTCTCTTCCCTCTCCCCTCCCTCCCTCTCTCCCCTCTCTCACTCTCCCCCTCTCTCTCCCTCTCTCTCTCGTTCTGTCTCTCTCGTTCTGTCTCTCTCTTCCCTTTCCCCTCCCTCTCTCTCTCCCCCTCTCTCCCTCTCCCTCCCCCTCCCTCTCTCTCTCTCTCTCTCTCTCTCTCTCTTTCTTTCTCTCTCTCTCTCCCTCCCTCTCTCTCTTTAAGCAGATCAGAGCTGATTGCTCTACCCCTCTGGGTGTAGCAAGGCGGAGGCAAGATGCATTATTTGTCGCTGTCGATTGGGGTTTTTTTCGGGGTCCAGATTCCAGATTTGTTTGAATTGAGATAATTAACGTACAACCGGAAATGGGTCGTTTGGGGTGGGGGCCGCCGATTGACCTTTGGTGCGCGGTCGTGGCGAAAGATGCGGTCGATCTCCACCTCATTGTGTCTCTGTCCACCTCTCTGTCCACCTCTCTGTCTCTTACTCTCTCTCTCTCTCCCCTGTCACTTTCTGTCTCTATCATTCAATGTTATATACCTCTGTCTCTCTGTTTCTGTCTCTCTGTTTCGCTGTCTCTCTGTCTCTCTGTCTCCCTGTCTCTCTCAGTCTCTGTCTCTCCCTCTCTCCCTTTGTCTCTCTCTCTGTCTCGCTGTCTATCTGTGTGTCTGTGTATGCATCTGCCTTTCTCCGTCTCTCTGTCTATGCGTCTCTCTATCTGTATGATGGCGACAGAGGCAGGGGCGGAGCCAACAGACGTGGCAGACCGCCTGCAGTCAATTATCGGGAGCAATCGGGCGTGTTTATTGCCTAGCCTGTCCTTTCAAGATCTACTTTTCGTCATCTCTCTCTTTCTCTCTAATCTCTCCCTCCCTCTCTCTTCCTCTCTCTCTCTCTCTCTCTCTCTCTCTCTCTTCTCTCTCTCTCTTCTCTCTCCTCTCTCTCCTCTCTCTCTCCTCTCTATCTCTCTTCTCTCTCTTCTCTCTTCTCTCTTCTCTCTGTTCTCTCTCTTCTCTCTTCTCTCTCTCTCCCTCGAAACTTGAGATGCAGGCGTTTGTATAAATATGACGTTCTGTTTGATACCTGGTTTAAAACCAAATTGACTGTTTGTACATGGGGGAGTGGGGTAATTTTGTCCACAAAGGTACCGGGTTACCTATAGCTATAGGACTCGGACACAGCTCCATAAATTAAATGTTCGAAATGCGATGGACAGCTGTGTAATGGGAAACAGTTTCACCAAAGCCATGCACCTGTGATGTTTTCACTGTACGTGGAATATTGTCATTAAAACAAGCTGTCCATCTAGTGATGCAAGACACACTTATCGTTTGGTTTCCTCGAGTCAAGACTATCCCGAACTTCCAAACCATTCGCATTGGGGGTTAAGTCGACTCTTGGTGGCAGCAGACATGTTTTTTTTGTTTACGACACGGTCTGGTTCCTGCACTTTGCAACGTGCGCTAAAGCCTGTATAACTGGCAGAGCCCGTGGGGAAATCGGTTTTTTTCTTCTCTCAGTTGTGGAGGTCGGAAGTCGCCACTAATCTCGCTCAACCCCTCCATCTTTCACAAATTGAACCCCGGTAATCTCGCAAAGGACGACCGCAGATAATGGAGCAGTTGATAAAGCACCGCGCATACATGCAGGGAAGCATTCATTCAATAGAAATGAAGGGGTTGTTCGTCGGTGTAGATAAGTGAAAAGGGTGATCAAAGTCACGCGATGTGTCGTTGCTGGTGGCGACGTTTCGGTTGCTAACTGCTAACCTTCATCAGGCAACTGAAGAATGCGCGCTGCGGCGTCTGTTTATGTCCGCTTCGCCGGTTCCTGTGTACCAGCAACGAAACATTCATTCTTGTACTGTAGCAGAACTCGCGGGCCGAATTTCAGAATACAACAGAAACGGAAGCAAGGGATCTAAAAAATAACCTTTGGAGACATTTAAATGTGACCCTTGCTTGTTCGGTATATACAGCTCGTGTCGATACTCGTGAGGATAAAGTAGATAATACCTTTCACAAGATAGGACATCTTGCCGTTACTTCGGGTATCTCGTTCCAGACCCATTGAATGTGTATGGCTTCTTAAGTAATTCTCCTTACAGAGAATAACTATTCATACGTTTTTATCACGCTGTTTTGACATTCTGGTTGAAAAAAAATTGCATTCGTTTTTTTCCAAGGAGGAGAATTTTACTTCTTTCGAATTCCCATTGGAATCGATGGGGTCGTCACACGTATAAGTTTTCTATCGCCCTGTATGATGATAAAGCATGACTCTTTGCTAAAAAAAAAAAAAAAAGGCTTTGCTTGGTTTTTTTTTTTTTTTTGGGGGGGGGTCTTGGGATCGGCAATATCAGCATTCAGCACTTCTATGGTGTGGGATAGACGTACTGTCATGTTTGGATGGAAACACTGGATCGGCCTTTTACTTCGGCGATTCGCTAGTTCCTAAAGCGAAACATGTCGTCCGGTTTTCTTTGGTAAAGTTTGATGCGTTCACGAGCCAACTTTGCTTTGATTTGGGGCTTTCTGAAAACCGTACATTCCATGGCGCATCGTGCGTCGTTCTTCTTATTATTTTTCTTCTTCCTCAGCAATTAGAAGTGTCTCAAGTTGTCTTCGTTCGCCTGGGCTCAATCGGAAGAGAGAGACCAGTTACCAGGGCCCACCAACTATAGGAGGTCTACAACATGGGGGCCCCCTTTGTATCTTAAAAGCGCGCTTTTTGAACGTGGTATAATAGCGAAGGGACCGGGGACCCGCGACCCAGTGAAGAGACCGCGTTGAACCACACGCGGCGCGGTCCCGCTGCCGTCAAGTCATTCCCTCTCTCTCACTCTCTCTCTGTCCCTGTCCCTATCACTCCTCCATCCATCTCTCTCTCTCTGCCTCCCCCATGTCACCTCCCCCCATAGTCCCGCCACACTCGAGGAGATAGCCGGCTCTCGGAGGTCGATGGAAAACTCATCTGCCTGAAGCACTGCCATCGATTACACTCTTGGAGCAACATCGGCAATGTCTGACTCTTATTTTTCTTCCAAAGCCAATTTGAGAGGCAGCAGACGCGTTCTGCACCGCCCTTTCGGAGCCTCTGTCTCGGTGCCTTCACTGTCTCGTCTCTTTCTTTGTCTTTCTCTATCTCTATATCTCTGCCTGTCTTTGTCTCTGCCTGTCTTTGTCTCTGCCTGTCTTTGTCTCTCCCTCTCTCTCTTCTCTCTCTTCTCTCTCCCTCTCTCTCTCTCCTCTCTCTCTCTCTCTCTCTTTTTCTCTTTCTCTCTTTCTCCCTCTCTCTCTCTCCCTCTCTCTCCCTCTCTTTCTCTCTCTTTCTCTCTCTCTCCCTTTCCCTCTCCCTCTCTCTTCTCTCTCTCTCTTTCTCTCTCTCTCTTCACTCTCTCTCTCTTCTCTCTCTCTTCACTCTCTCTCTCTCTCGGTCTTTCTGTCTTTGTATATTTCTCTCTGTCTCTCTTTTCCCACAAAGAATTATAGATACGTTAGTGTATCGGCAACAACACATCATAATATTGATAATTATTTCCCTTGTCTTAAGTAAACGGGAATGGACGTGCTTCAAATCACTCGGGAATTTGTACGAGATTTCGCGTGGGTTTAGCCTCCTGTCCTAACCGTGGCCGATTTTTTTAATGTAAAAGTGCAACCTTACAACTCCTGATTCCTCCTCCGGCGCATATCTTGCCCCGCTTGCCTGAAGACCCGCTCCGAAATTTATTTGGAATCCTCGAGAAATTCCAGGCACTCTAAGAACTGACTGCGGGACCTGGTGTATCGATAAACGGCGCTCCATCCAAATGACTAATAGCAAGAGAAAGAATATCACATTTTTGGCGTCTCCATCGCTGTGGAATGTAGTTCCAGACACATGGTGGGCGCAACCATCCATTGGAGGTATCGATCCGCCACCGTGACCTAAAATAAATAGAACGACACGTGAGGGACTATTGCAACACATCGTTTTTCTATCTCTCTCTTCTCTCCCTTCTTATCTAACTTTTTCTCTCTCTCTTCTCTGCTCTCTCTCTTCTCTCTTCTCTGTCTTCTCTCTCTCTCTCTTTCCTCTATCTTCAGTCTTCTCTCTCTCTTCTCTGCTCTCTCTCTTCTCTCTTCTCTGTCTTCTCTCTCTCTCTCTCTCCTCTATCTTCATACTCTCTACTCCTCTCTTCTCTGCTCTCTCTCTTCTCTCTTCTGTCTTCTCTCTTCTCTCTCTTCCTCTATCTTCAGTCTTCTCTCTCTCTCTCTCTTCTTTCTCTTCTCACTGGTCTCTCCTTCTCTTCCTAACTCCTCCCACTTAAACAACACTCCACACCACCTCTATCTTTCCTCTCTCGATCTCTCTTTCCTCTCTCGATCTCTCTTTCCCTCTCTCTCTCTTTCCCTCTCTCTCTTTCCCTCTCTCTCTCTTCTCTCTTCTCTCTCTTCTTTTTTCTTGTCTCTCTTCTCTCTCTATCCTTTATCTTCTCTATTCCTCCTCTCTTCTCTCTCTTCACTCTTCTTGTTCTTTTCACTGGTCTCTCTCCTCTCTATCTTTCCCCCTCTCTCTCGTTCTCTATCTCTCCCTCTCTCTCCTCTCCACCTCTCTCTCTCCGTTTCTCTCTCTCTCTCTCTTTCTCTCTCTCTCTCTTTCTCTCTCTCTCTCTCACTATTTCTCTCTCGTATCTCTCTTCTTTCTTTCTCTCTCTCTCTCTCTCTCTCTCTCTCACTATTTCTCTCTCGTATCTCTCTTCTTTCTTTCTTTCTCTCTCCCTCTTTCTCTCTCTCTCTCGTCTCTCTCACGCCATTTCTCTCTCGTATCTCTCTTCTTTCTTTCTCTCTCTCTCTCTCTCTTAGTGAACTCGGGTAAAGAGAAGTAGCACTTTGACATTTTCTTTCTTTTTTTAAGATAAAAGGGGATCAACTTAACGGGATGAGACACGGAGAGGTCGTTGTTACCGTGAAGTCTTTTTTTCGGCGCGGAAGGCGGTAAAGGTTCGGCGGTGGTGCCGTTTTAGAACGGGCCGGATTTCTCCATGCCACGCCGCGGGTTCCTGACACCTATCGCGCTGCCGTTGATCTTTCACCGCGCGCTTAATATAGAACCGGGAACAAACGAAAAACTATCCAAAGAGAGGGAGGGAACAAGGAAAATGGTCCCATTGATAACCCAATTGATCGGCTGTCGTTTGAGTTCAATGCATTGCCGACCGGAAAGGGGCACCGTCTCGGCTGACATTTCACCTAATCTGCACACTTAGTAATTTGAGACCCATAATTATTGTCTCCCCGCCTCCCCCATAGACCTGTGGGGGGCAACGCGGTAGTTGTGCTCCGAAGCAAAGGGAAAGCGCGTGTATTTCTCGGTGCTTGCTAGTGTGCCCCCCTCCCCTCTCTCTCCCCTTCTCCCATCTCCCCCTCCTCCCCCGTAAGATAAGAACCTTTGGAGCGGCAAACCTCTTCTTCGGCTTCCATTGGCGGGCTTCTTTAGCGCCCGACACTATAAAGTCTCCTTTCGATTTCGCGACAGAAAGGAACGCGAATTTTCTAAGCGATGTGGAACGCGATCCTTTAGAGGGGGTTGTTATTGTACAAGCTTCGACTGGAGTCGCGTGCGTAAATAGAGACGAATGCTCAGGGGCATATAACCCCCCCCCCCCCCCCTGACGATGATCTAGAGTGGGTCGTTCCCTCGACTACTCTTCTATACTGCACCCGATTCATGAAACTTGTTTTCAGAGCAGCATGAAAGCTAAAGCAAACCAAAATAAACCAGATCAACCCAAATCAAACCATACTAAACGAAACCAAACCAAACCAAACCAAACCAAACCAAACCAAACCAAACCAAACCAACCCAAACCAAACCAAACCAACCCAAACCAAACCAAACCAAACCAAACCAAACTAAACCAAACCAAACCAAACCGAACCAAACCAAACCAAACCAGATCAAACCAGATCAAACCAAACCAAACCAAACCAAACCAAACTAAACCAAACCAAACCAAACCGAACCAAACCGAACCGAACAAAACAAAACCAAACCAAACCAAACCAAACCAACCCAACCCAAACCAAACCAACCCAAACCACACCACACCAAACCACACCACATCAAACCAAACCAAACCAAACCAAACCAAACCACACCAGACCTCACCAGATATAGAGAAACTAGACCACACCACACCAAACCAGATCACACCAGATCAAACCAAACCAAACCAAACACAACCAAACCCGACCTCACCAGACCAAACCAGACCTAGAAAAACCAGACCACACCACACCAAACCAGATCTCACAAGATCAAAGCAAACCGAACCAGACCAGACCACACCACACCGAACCAGATCACACCAGATCAAACCAAACCAAATCCAACCCAAACCAAACCTAACCGAACCGAACCAAATCACAACCATCCACAACTTTTAGTCCCGTCAGCCACAGTATGTACGGCACAACTCAAATCTACCAAGGACACGGCGTTGAGTAACAAGCCCTTTTGAATCTTATAAAAGCCCCGAGGTGAACGAACCTCATCACGATGCATAACAAAACAAAAAAACATGTTTTATTGATTCCGGATAGCCTAGGTAACTCATGAATCTAAGTCATGTTATCCCCCTCCCTGCCCCTGCCATGTCCAGTCGTTTCCGCAATCCCCATGGCAATTACTTTACGAATTCATTAAAAATTGCCGCCCAAACGATGGTCCCAGCCCTGCGTCGCAGCCGTAAAAGGTCGTGAAAAATGTTGTTCTTTTCCAGTCCAGAAAAAAAAATTATCCATGCCCTTGCCAAAACCTTCCAAGTTGTGTCCAAAGGCCCCATCAACATTGGGAAGATCGTAAAACATCGATGTCGACAGATTTCTTTCTGATTTACACAGTTTGCAGATGGTCGTGATAGAATCCTCATGTTGAAATCATGACCGGGATGCTGTACCTCTCGAGAAATCTTCACTCAAACATCGAGAAATACTTCATTACTCGCGAGTAATAAACTATTTCTTACGCTACAGAACTGTGCGAAAACCGTAACGGTTTTGTTTGCCCTTTTCTATTTCTTCAGATCACCATTTGAGCTAGAGCCTTCGCATGATCTCTTGTTTGGGGACTGTTTAATAATTGTTTAGCACACAAACTGAGGCAATCGTTTGACCTTTACCGATGTTGTTTAGGGGCTTTCACATCAAACCAACCAACAAACAAACGTTTCTGCCTCGGCGAAAGATCCCACTGGCGCATGAAATCGTCGGAGTATACGCCACTCGGGGCTCAGTAACAAACGAATTATTTCCATTGCAAATCAGAAAACATCGCAAATCAGAAAAGCTTTGTCTATTTTGGTCGCGTCATTTTGACTTCGGCCGGAGACATTTGCAACATGTTTGCGCGCTATATACCGCCTGGCTTTTCCAGCCCAACCCCTTATTTTTTTAATGTCAAACTCTGTCCACAAGTCTGGCCCTAATCCGGTCTGGTTTCCGGAGCTCAACCGACAGCATTGACATTTTCAAAATAAAAAACAAATAGAAATCTAAGAACCCAAAAGAAGGAGAAAGAAAGGGAGGTAAAAATGCTCCATTGATGGGACTCTTGTTCAAAATACCATCGCCGATATTTCCAATTTTTCTTGTTTTTTGGGGGCGCGCCCTTTTCAGATCTTCACACCGCCTTTTTCTGACATTTTCGTCCCCTCCTGTTTACTGCAACCCTTTTTTTATCAGCACCCGTTCCTGCTACCCGCTCCGACGGTTTATCCTTTCATCGTTGTGGTTCGTCTCCCATTCTTTATTGTTCGGCCGCTTTTCACGACTTTCCCACTTACATTATTTCGGCTGTGAAATCGATAGGGGCGGCGCAGATTACGACGGTTCGACTGAAATGCGGTGGTGGGGGTTTGGGAGGGGGGGGGGTGAGTTCCGCAGTGAAAACTGGTCCGTACACCCACATGCAAAGTGGAATTTAACGGATAGCGAAAGAGCTGGATAGACAAAGACGGACTTGCCAATTGTCACGGCGTCACAATCGTAGAGCGCCAACAAAACAAAAATGGCGGGAGAGGGAGGTTCGATCGGCCGAAAAAAAAAGACCGGAACTCGAGGTGGTATCTCTTCGGAGGGCCCGATCTCCCCCTCTCTCTCTCTACCCCAACCCTCCCCCACCCCTCCCCCCATGCTCACCCTTTTCGGTAAGGATGAAATAATGCCGGAGCAACATTGACAAACGGCGCTGCGTATCCAGTTTCTTGGTCTTTAAGGACCAGGGAACGCGGCTTTTCTGAGAGAGAGAGAAAGTCTTCGATTTCACCACATCCTTTTTTTTTTGGTTCGCTCACCCGACAAAAGGCGGCATTGGATTTCCGCCTTTTCTCAAAAAAAAAAAACCCTGACAGCACCTTAACTTAGGGCGGAGCAGAATAATGTAACCTATACCCCCCTTCATTTCTTTGTTTTCGGCCGGGCGGGAAAGACTTTGTTTCGCCGATTTTAAGAACAAGATCGTAACGAAAGGTCTCAAAGTTTGGGTGGGTGTCAGTAGTCGAGCTCTCCCCATAAGGGGAAGCGGTCGCGGCATCGCCAGGCCACGGCGTCAAACGAATTTCCCTTCTTTTTTTTACCGAAACCCGCAGCTCGGACTTCAGACCATTTTCCAACTTTCAATTTGAAGACGTCCAGAAGGGTGGTTCCAAAAACCGCTCACCGACTGAACTCACCGAAATTCGAATCTCTACAATCTAGACGGCCTTGCGTTTCAATCCAGCCGACATATTTTTGAGAAGCGTTGGTCTACTGCTTTTGGCAACAGGTTTGACAACAAAAAGACCGCTGTTCGACCTCATCGAAAAGTTGCAACCGACTTTTAGCTTTTTTTTTCTGATGACGAGGACGAAGACTGATATGAACGCGAGTCCATTCCGTGGTATCGAAAAGCCTCCATAATTTGTCGCTTGCACCCTCTACCCTCGTCTCTCTTTCTCATTTCGTCTATTTTTTTCCGTCGTTGAAATGCTCCGGACACCGAAATGCTTTTACCTTGCCTCAAATCTTTTGCTCCTGCTATAAGTTTGTTTTTCCTTTCAAAATAGTGTCCAGATTTCCGGGTCAAAACAACCATTTAAACTGTAAATCGCTGTACATCTGCCATTTCTGTCGATCTTACCACAAGTGTTTCACCGGTTCTATTTACGTATAAGCATCATGGAATCTACTTGAATAATTTCACGGCAACCGTACACTGATTACAATTAAGGGGTGAAACCGCGTGGGGACATACAGGAACTCATTTTCCTTGGAGCAAGAAATATATGAATAAAGGGAAATTAAAAACACAAACGTCTTGGTTCAGCGATCCCTCTCTGAATATGTATGTCCCAACGGGTGGAGGAGGCAGGGTTGGATGAAAATACATTTCCCTAGCATCTTGTGTAAATATTTACGGGAAACAGTCGTGCTTGTATTTTTTCTTCTTCGTCTTTTCCTCCTCTCCTCCTTCTCCTGCTCCTCCTTCTCCTTGTCCATCTTCTTCCTCATCGTCTTCTTCTTCTTGTTCCTCCTGTCTCTTCTCCTCCTCCTGTTCCTCCTCCTCCTTGTCCATCTCCTTCTTCATCGTCTTATTCGTCTTCCTCCTCCTCCTCCTGCCTCCTCCTCCTCCTGTTCCTCATCCTCCTTGTTCATCGTCTTCTTCATCGTCTTTTTCTTCCTCCTCCTTCCCCTGCTCCTCCTCCCGCTGTTCCTCCTCCTCTTGTTTCATCTTCTTCTTTGTCGTCTTCTTCTTCTTCCTCCTCCTCCTGCTCCTGTTCTCCTTCTCCTTGTTCATCTTCTTCTTCGTCGTCTTCTTCTTTTTCCTCCTGCTCCTGCTCCTCCTCCTGTTCCTCCTCCTCCTTGTTCATCTCCTTCATCGTCTTCTTCTTCCTCCTCCTCCTCCTGCACCTCCTCCTCCTGCACCTCCTCCTCCTGTTCCTCCTCCTCCGTGTTCATCTCCTTCATCGTCTTCTTCTTCCTCCTCCTCCTCCTGCACCTCCTCCTCCTGCACCTCCTCCTCCTGTTCCTCCTCCTCCTTATCCATCTTCTTCTTCTTCTTCTTCTTCTCCTTCTTCGTCTTCTCATTCTTCTTCGTCTTCATCTTCTTCTATTATTATTCTTCTTCTTCCTCTTCTTCTTCTAATTAACACTATTATGTTATATTATGTGATTTGTTATTATTATTATTTGTTCTTGTTTAATTTATTATTTTCAAGTCTTTTATTTGTAAATATTACTACTTTGTTCATGTTTATTAGTTGGTCTTTTTCTGTACATTCAAAGGAATGAAACCAAGTTTTCCTGTTGAAAAGTAAAAAAAAGTCTACTTCTTCTTTGTCGTCTTCTTCTTCTTCCACCTCTTCTTATTCCTCCTCTTCTTCTTCTTCTTTTTCTTCTCCTTCTTGTCTCTTTCAATGCAAAAAGCTGGATATAATAGAGCTGGCCTTGGCTCTCTCCGGTTTCAAATGGCGCAATTTCAGAGGATGAAATTTCAGGCAATTCAACGCCCGCCCGAGTTGGGCTTAGGCCAGCCGTAATAGAATTGAAACCTCTGATTCTGTTAGTGGTTTATTTCAATCGCGACAGCATTCTGGTGTTCGAGCGGGAAGGGAAAAGGTGGTGTGAGGAAGGTCGACAAAATGAGCCATTTCGCGCAGTTTCTCTCATCAGTCGTTGTTTATTTTCTGCGTCCGCACCATTGATGCATGGGTCTATGTTGAAAATCTCCTTAAAAAGTATACTGGAAAGAACCATTTTTATCTGAATGACTCGATGAGAATTCTGGGCCATAAACTTAATCCTGTCCATAGTGTAATTATTATTAAAATGCTCAGACAAATATGGAAAGTTAGATGCAAAATAGTTTTTGACGAGATTAATGAATTGGACAAAGACATAATTTTTAATTTTAAGAAAAATTTAAAAAGTTTTTTGCGTTTTGAGTTTAAGAGATTAACACTTGAGACCTTTAAATCGGTGTATGGTAAAAATAATGCCCTATGTTCTGTTGATGAGTGCAACAATCTGGTTTTTCCTTACTAGACATTTATGATGAATACACTTTTATAATGGTATTCTATTTTTAGCCTAACATTCTTTGTATTGTAATGACAAAATCATGACCGTAATGTAAGATATTGATGTGCTGAAATAAATGGAGTCTTGAACTCCACAGCGAAACAAAAAAGAAACATGCGGTTGAGATAAAGTCGCGCTCGTTGTACGCGATACACGTTCGGCTGCGGGTCTGTTTTGGGGAAGTAACTGTACACACTACAGGACCCCCGATGTCGGGCACGGAGGCTTTTAGGGCCTAATTAGCCCGGGTCTTCTTGATGAGCAATTAATTGATCTTATCGATAATGCGTAGGCAAACACAGACCGGTGGTACGGTCATGGGCATGGGTTGTCGTTAATGCGGACGCAAACAAAGACTGGTCGTATACGACCATGACATGGGTTTGGAAATGTGACTGCCGTCGGTACAATCTCCATAAGTTTGTACCATTTCGTATTCAGCCGTGCATTAAGAATACGTAGAGCGTATGCAGTAAAAGGATATACTCGTACACTAGTGAACGATACAATTATTGACAACCAATTTGTATCGGTTTCTTTAATAAATTGCCTCAGGGAATAATTGATATTTCTCTTTCCTTGTCGAAAACAATTTTCCCATACATATAATGTTTGATGTCAATTATTGTATTCTTCAGGGTTCAGTGTATAAGCCGCCCGGTGTATAAGACGCCCGGTGTATAAGCCGCAGTAAGATTTGCGGCGGGCAAAATCAACGTATAAGCCGCGGCTTATATTCCGAAACTTACGGTAATCTTCCTGCGAGGATTTGGACAGAGGTATAATACTGGAAAGAACCGAATCGGCTTTGCTGTGCGGATACATGTACGGCATGTCCGCCATCAGTTGTCGACAGCCGGCGTGTGATGATTTACACTGTACAAGGCTCGGCTGTAATAACATTCAAAATATTGAAAGATCGGCGTTCTGCTCGCACTCGAGGAAAATGATTGAAAACAAGAAGAAGATATCTCAAACTGTGATCAATGTATGTCACTTGAGACGATGTTTACCGACAACTTGTGGGCAACTCGATACTGGCCCAGCCCCCGAGCCTGTCCGTTGCAAAGGACACCGGTATAGCACAGGCGACATTTTGGTTTCTAACGACGTCCGTCCCAACAAGTGATTATCCGGACATTAACATTTCTGTGCGTGGGTCGTTTGTCCGACCACAGAGCAATTTTCTTTGCTATGTGGTCGGGCTATTGGCACCAACCTCTTGTCATGACAATGTCTCGAGCGACATTTCCAACCCCCCCACAAAAAAAAAACCAAAAAAAAGGAAAGCAACCCATTCGTGAGCGAATATTTCATCATATTATTTTTTTTTAATGCCTGAATCTTGGTACAGAAAATAATTTCTTTGGGGTTTGCAGCGTGAATGATATTGGTACCGGTTGGGCTTTTGCGGGCTGCGTGTGACGCCGCCACAAAACGCCCAATCTCCCAATCTCTTGCGGGAGAATACTGGTATCGAACCTAGCTGAATTCATGAAGAGCCCGTCACGTTTGAACTTAAAGGCCCAATACAACATTGGGACGAATGATCGGCAAAACATCAATGTTCACAGATTTCCTTCCAATTTGCACAGTTTGTAGTTCACGATAGAATCCTCTTGTTGAAATCTTACGAACCGGGATGCTGCATTCCTCGAGAAATCTTCACTCAAACATCGAGAAACGGTTCGTAGTTTATTACTCAAGAGTAATGAACTATTTCTTACACAACAGAACGGTGCGAAAACCGTGACGGTTTGTTGCATTTTTCTTCTATTTTCTCGGATTACCGTTTGAGCTAAAACCTTGTTCGCAGGAATTCTTTTTTGGAATGTTTAAAGCACAACCTTTGGCAATCTGTTGACCTTGTTGTTGTATAAGGCCTTTAACTCAAGATGTGCTTCAGTGAGCAAGAGGAAGATGGTCTTCGTCACCTCGCCTCTTCCTCGCCCATGAACTTCTTGGCCCTACCGCCTCTGGCCTCATCTCACGTTTTTTTTCCCAACCACCCTGCTGCGTTCTTCTCCCCTCCAACTGTACTGTCTCCAAGTCGCTCTGGCCAATTCTTTCTACCAGAGCAGAGAAAACTCGACCTTCTAGACACGACCTTTCTCATTCAAAAAAAAAAGATTATGACAAATTCTGATCCAGATATCGAACAGGTATAAGCATTGTTTACCAATAAAAGCCAAGTGATTCGATTCTTACTCCCAGCAACATTTCTACAGTAATATGCCTAATAAAAAGGTTGCAAACTGCTGACTTACTAAAAAAATGGCCCAAAACCGAATATCAGACATTATCGGAGTGCCTGACGAATTCTGGCACGATTTTTGCCCGCGACTTTTTGGCCCGCCGTTGTGACTGCGCTGACGCCTGTAGCCTCCTCTCAAGGAAGTGGGTTCATGAATGACTCCCTTGGCGACGAGGAAATCGTGTATACCGGTATCAATCACGCCAGTGCGTGGCAGCGTTACGCCTCGAGCCACCTCTACACTCCCAAGTGCGAAGGGGTTTCTTTGTTTTATTGGTTTGGTTCCTCGCTTCTCTTTCGCCTGTTTTTTTTCCCTCTCCGACACTCTCCCTCCCGCGCCGAAAATGACACCGAGGTAAAATGCCCCTTGACTCCTAGCCTCGAACAACAACAAAATCGGTCTGTCTATTGCCCCGTCTATCACGGCGCTTGTGAGCGGCAGACTTCGGCGGACGGACAGAGCTTTAGAAGAAGAAAACAAAACCGCGTTAGAATTAATTATTTCCCCTCCGTTTGGTGGATCGTCGGTCCGAGCGCAGCGCGACCGCGCTGTCGTGACAATTTCCAGGGAGCGTCTCTGCCGTCCTATTCGAGCAAGGACGGCGTGGGGGCGTCGAGGCGCACGCGTTCGGCGTTAGGATAGGGGGGGGGCGTCGTCGGAGAGAATAATCCCCCGGGCGGCGAGCTGAGGTGCGAGTTCTGGTTTTTCCACGAGATGCCGAAGTCTTCCCGCTACCGTCCCGACGGGGAAGATGCGCTGGAGCGGACATAGAAGGCTATATCGACGTGTGCACTTTCTCGGCCCCGGTCAAGACTGACCGCGAAAATCCATAATTATTATACTTACCCCTCTTCCCCCACCTCCCTGACGGTTGCATCCTGTCAAATTCGCTGTGAGCGATGGTTTGTTTTCTGCTAACCGTACCAGAAAGAGTTCTCAACTCAGTATTAATATGTGGAGCCCCATTTTTTTTGTTTTTCACTTGTTGATTTTTCCCCCGGCAGCGGTTTCTGGCGAGTTAGGCACGCGTTGGATTTCTTCATCGCCTTATTCTTCTTCCTCCTCCTCCTCCTGCTCTTCCTCCTCCTGTTCCTCCTCCTCCTTGTTCACCTTCTTCTTCATCGTCTTCTTCTTCCTCCTCCTCCCCCTGCTCTTCCTCCCGCTGTTCTTCCTCTTCCTTGTTCATCTTCTTCTTTGTCGTCTTCTTCTTCCTCCAGCTCCTCCTCATGTTCCTCCTCCTCCTTGTTCATCTTCTTCTTCATCGTCTTCTTCTTCCTCCTCCTCCCCCTGCTCTTCCTCCCGCTGTTCCTCCTCCTCCTTGTTCATCTTCTTCTTTGTCGTCTTCTTCTTCTTCCTCCTCCTCCCCCTGCTCCTCCTCCTGTTCCTCCTCCTCCTTGCTCATCTTCTTCTTCATCGTCTTCTTCTTCCTCCTCCTCCCCCTGCTCTTCCTCTCGCTGTTCCTCCTCCTCCTTGTTCATCTTCTTCTTTGTCGTCTTCTTCTTCTTCCTGCTCCTCCCCCTGCTCCTCCTCCTGTTCCTCCTCCTCCTTGTTCATCTTCTTCTTTGTCGTCTTCTTCTTCTTCCTGCTCCTCCCCCTGCTCCTCCTCCTGTTCCTCCTCCTCCTTGTTCATCTTCTTCTTCATCGTCTTCTTCTTCCTCCTCCTCCCCCTGCTCTTCCTCCCGCTGTTCCTCCTCCTCCTTGTTCATCTTCTTCTTTGTCGTCTTCTTCTTCTTCCTCCTCCTCCTCCTCCTGTTCCTCCTTCTCCTTGTTCATCTTCTTCGTCGTCTTCGTCGTTGGATTTCGATGAGATTTGGAAGGTTTGCGGGGCAGATGCACCGAGTGTGAAAATTAAGGTTTGCGGCGACACCGTGCAAATGATAATTTCTTGTATCCCCGGCCAAGGCTCTAGCTCCAATCCCCTTCCCCATGGGATGCGCGCACATCTTGATAAAAAAAGGATGAAATCACCGTTTCTCCCAAACCCCCCAAAACCCCTTCTAAACGCTTCAAATTCGTATTTCGCATTTCCATGTGTTGTTACACAACTTTGGTAAGATCGAAAAACAGAAACAAATTCACAGATTAACATGAAATTTATACAGTTTGAAGGTGGTTAGGTAGAAACCTCGCACTGAAATAATTATTTTTGTCTAAAATGCTGTATTTTGGGAGAAAAGAGAAAAGAAATCGTTTACGTCTCACCCCTATAGATCTGCATTTTCGCGAAACAAATGAAGCGGTTTTTCACGATTTTCTCGAGACTCGGTTGGCGGATTGAGATAAAAATCTTCACAGGTGTGCCATTTCATGCATATGTTGGATCAGACAACGAATGGGTGCTATTATTTGACCTCGGCCAATGTTGTGAAAATGGGCCATGATTTGAGCCCTAGACCTCCATGAGAATGTCTTCATTTTTTGTTTTACACACGAGGGAGGGTGTCTCCCTTTTACAGAAAAAGAGACCGCTTTGTGGCAATTATCTGGGCAGCCCTGGAACATAGAAATTACGTGCTCCAGATTTATAGACCAAGCGTCCTCTTTTTTTTCTTCTTTCTTTTTTTTTGCCGCCTTTATACTTTCAAAACCGATCGCTTGCACGTGCTCAAACCGCTGCACAAAGCGGACTGTGCATCCGTACAGCTATACACTGTGTAGCCCTTGGCGTGATACGACGTTTAAAAGCTGCCATCGATGATGCATTTCTATCTGGGGGAGCCGATCGCAAACAAAACCCGGCGAGCCGATCTGCACCAGCGGAGATCGAGACCTCATGAAAATGTATTGGGGTAAAACAGTGACCCGAGGTCTTTACGATGTCACGCGCGACGCGCACAGACGCGCATTACCATTTTGAACGGTTTGCGTCTTGGCCTTTGATTAAAAAAAAAAAATAATAAAAAAATAAAAAATCGCACGATCGGCATCTTGAAAAAAAAAACAAGAACATGTCATTCTGGAAGGATCTAGATTTTCTGCACCGTTCGACGACATAATCTCGTCTCCCTTTATTTTGCTGCGTTGACGTCATCTACGCCGTGGTCAGGCTCCGTCCGAATTATCTGGCTTATACGGCTTGAAAGTACACGCGAGTCTATGGAAGTCGTCAACAAGCGTCTGCAGCCAGTCGGGTTCCCATTAGGGTGGCGTGTTACTGCAAAGCCGCAGCCAGTCATCATTCGGACACGGCCTCACCTTAGAGACAAGAAGAGGTGGATGGGCCAATGACAGACGCGCGCGTGTTGCGCGTGCGCATCAGAATGGGCCAGTGGACGTTCGGCTCCGGGGCTTCGGTTGTTCTATTTCTCTTACCCGGTATAACATCACAGGGATCTGGAAACAAGGGTTTGGCCCCAGTTTCGTGGTGAACATACTCTGTGCTTATCAAGCCAACAAACCTTCCAATTCTGGGGCAAACCGCAACCTGGTTTTTGTCAGGTTTTGTCGGGATGAGACGAAGCCTGAGCCCGAGTCTGATCCGTGGATTCGCAAAGGGCCTCAGTTGGCCTCTTGCCAAGGACGTGTGTTTAATGACGTCATACATTAGAGACCATTTCGCTCAGAGTTTGAACGTGTTGTTTCGTTAATGACCAGAGGTGAACTTGTTTGTCGTATTTGAACTATTGGTGGTTTAAAACTGAGAGCTACACTGTACATCACCTTGCTTTATTGTATTTTGTTGGTGTGGTTTTTTTTTTCTGTTCCGAATTTCTCGTGACGCAAGTCTTGTCCTTGGTCGTGATGCTTGAACTCGCCCGTGTCAGACCAGACGGTTCGTTCTGCCCATCGCTTCCCTTCTTCCGCTCCCGAGATCCGTGCCAAAGTGGCCGATAACCAGTCGCCTATAGACCCACTCCGTCCCTCCGTCCCTATAGGCCCTCCCTCCCTCCCTCCTTTCCTCCCTCCACCCATCCATACATCCCTCCCTCCTTTCCTCCCTCCATCGCTCCCTCCCTCCATCCATCCCCTCCCCCTTTCCTCCCTTCCTACTTCCCCCCTTCCTTCCTCCCCATCTTCCTCCCTTCCTACCTCCCTCCCTCCCTTCCTCCCCTCTTCCTCCCTACCTCCCCACTCCCTCCTTTCCTCCCTCCTTTCCTCACTCCCCATCCCTCCATCCCCCTCTCCCTTCCTCCACATCTTCCTCCCTCCCTCCCTTCCACCCCTCTTCCTCCCTACCTCCCCACGCCCTCCTTTCCTCCCTCCTTTCCTCACTACCCAATGCCTCCATCCCTCCCTCCCTACCTCCCCCTCATTTGCTCCCTCCTTTCCTCACTCCCTACATCCCTCCATCCCTTCCTCCCTTCCTCCCTCTTCCTCCCTCCCTCCCTTCCTCCCTCCTTTCCTTCCTCTCTCCTCCCTCCCTCCCTTCCTCCCCATCCCTCCCTCCGCCTCTCCTTTCCTCCCTCCCCTCCTCCATCCCTCCATCCCTCCCTCCCTACTTTCCTCCCTCCATCCCTCCCCCTCCCTCCCTCCATCCCTCCCTCCCTCCCTCCCTCCCTCCCATCGTCCTTCCCATCCCTCTCTCCCGAGGAAAAATGGTTGACCCACAAAAATCTAGGTCCCCGTCTATCTATTCCACCCCCCCCCATTTTTGTTTTATGACAGCATGTCTGAAGAAGAAAAAAATCGCTCCGTTCTGGCGCAGCCGGTCGTGATGACGCCACGGGGGAGACACAGTGCAGACGCCAAGAGTGCAAATACTATCGGAAATTGTGCCCGTAATTCAAGTGGTAGTGTCGCCCCCGGTGATGAGGGGGGGGGGGGTGGGCATACCTGAGAAGCCCACTCCTCATCAAGAATTCAAGTTTTTTCGGAGTTGCTCGGGTGGCTGTCTTTGGAGAAGGAGGGTGATGGGGGGGCTGAGACGCTACGAATGCAAGGAACCACGTACTCGGAATTGGATTCGTGAATGAGGAAACTGATACCGTTTCTGTTTGTTCGTCCTCTCGTTTGTTTGCATTTTGTCTTACTTTCTTCCTCTCTTCCTCCCTCCCCCCTCCCCCCCCCCCAACCTCCCCTCTTCCGCAGGTCGACCAAGGATTCCTGGGGCTGCTCAGCCGCATGCGGCCGGACTTCCTGAAGGCGCAGATGGGCCTGATGAAACGCGGACAGTTCGGGGCAGACGACAACAGCGCCGCCAACGCCGACAAGAGACGATCCAAGAACGCCAAGTGCATGGCCGACTTCTGGAAGGGGCGGGGCCTGGTCCAGTGCTAGGCGACCCCCACCACCCACCAACCACCCCCCCCCCCCTTCACCCGTCCTTGCAGCCAATCAACGACACGGCCCCTTGTCTTTTACACGCAGCAGCCAGCCAACCAGAGGGCGTCTGCCAATCTGGTTTCAACCGGATCTGGGCGCTTTCCAAACCAGGTTTTTTTTCCCCAGAGAGATGAAGAGAGTGGGAGAGAAGAAAAACAAATCACCCACATGCCCCGGACGTTTTTTGGACAACAATGGACTTAATATGACCGCTGATTCATTTTTGGTTTGTTTATAACATTGGTGTATATAATACTGATCTATTTAATTGTACTATCTTGCAAGCTGGCGCACAGTTAGCCACCAACGGGCTTTATAATAAGTGAGTAAAAAGGCGTGTTGCATAGCAACGTGACAGGAAATGCTATGAGCCATTCAAGATTCGGGGGTGTAAAATAAACACCGCGTTGAAGGATTTAACGATGCACCGTCAGTGCACTGCCTGGTGTTTAAAATAACACCATACATTATTGCCTACTGACACGAAACTCCGGTGCAATTTAATGCATCAACACCATCGGTTTTCGCATCATTTAAAAAGCTTGAACTCACCCGCCTATCCTTGGTGTTAGAACAATCACCACCAACGCCCAAGAACTGAAAATGAAAAAAAAATCAAAAAGGTGACTTTAAACCCCATGTTGACATCGGTGTTGGCGAATTGCTATTTGCAAACTGCAAACAGACAACTGATATAATTATTTTTGACAGGGCAGCAACAAATCGGGCCGATTTTGCCATCTAGAGGCTTACTACCATTGATGATAGTATCATTTTTGTTTGGTTAGTTTGTAAAAACAAAATTACGTGAAGCAGAAACAGACGTATGATTTCGATTTAACAAAAAAGTTATCTATTTAGGCCTACGGCACTTTTCATTTCAGTATAATTTCTTTCGATATGTTCTCCTTTCTCCTCGGTAACTTGGTAAACTATAGCAGTCGCACCTTAAGACAACGTGCGGCTTATAATGTTGTGTTATCGAGAACATAGTTATTAGTATTGTATAAATTGATTCATTCATTCCTTATTCGTTATTGATCCTAGAGCACATCTCAGAGAAGCTCACAGAAAAAATGAAAAAAATATAAACAATGTCTTTAAGATCGTAAATCTATCTTTTGTGCAAACGAAGCCACTTTAATATGGGTATATAAATGTTTAATCGGGTTACTTATGTCTTTCTTGGAAGAAAATGTCCAGTTTCTTTGTTGGAGTCGATGAGGGTTTTTTTCTGTGACTTTTGCGCTGTGCTGTAGCGTTGCTTGTCCTCATCTAATTTTCTAGTGAACATGTCCAGAATGTGAACCATTCCTTTCCCCATATCTATCTCAGTCTAAGTCGTTCCCATCGGGCAGCATTGATCACGCTGAAGAAAGTTCCTATTAACCTCTGATTTGGGGAAATGTCGAAAGCCGTTCCATTTCTTTCAAAGAATAGTATCGCCTGAACAAAGAATGACCGCTCATGTGAAAACCTAATTTAAGGATCATTTTAGCTGGGAAGGGGGATCCAAAAGTCAAAATGTCGGCCATCTTGATTGCTTTCGAAGGTCAGAGGTTGTTGACAACGACGAAGCTCGCCGCCACTAGAGACTGGTATCCTGTCTTTTTTGTAGTGAGCGCGTTGCTATTGTCCTGTCTTCAGGGAACCACGGCTAATCCAAGATGGCGGCCAACCCTTAGCAACAGTGTCCAGTCCAACCTGATTGCAGTGCATGGGATTTCTAACTAGATATGAAACAGCGCCCCCCCCCCCTATGTTTGAAAAAAAAATGCTCTGGACATTTACGATAAAAAAAAGTGTTAATAAATATTTTTGTGCGTCGAGATGTCGTGCGCTATTTGAGGGTTGTGTTTGTAAAAGTACAGAACTTGAAATCGCGACAATAAAAGGATTTAGACTTTAATTTGGAAGAGGAAAATTTGGAATTGGTTTCGAATAATTTCTTGCATTGTTTCCAATCTTATCCGGCAATTCCAGAAATGTTTCATCAAAGGTAAATCAAGACATTCGCGATCTTCTTACTGGCTAATTCAAATATTAAACGAAATGAAATGAAATGTAATTGAAGTTTAATAGGAATTCTACCGAGTCTATACCTAGCATTTAATTGACCTTGAAGAGAAGAGAACTCCTCCCGTGTGACGGCAGTGGAGCCCCGTCCTCTCTAGCCCCGAGCCTTGGTCGCGGGTTTTGACCCCGTTGGTTTTTCTCCTTGGGTTAGCCGAAGGTCCGGCTCGCTGTCCAGCTGCTCCGGCGCGAGCAACTCCAGCAGGTCGGCGTTTTCACCATCCATAGCGTTGGTCACAGGAACAACCGATCACAAGAAATGCACTGAGGAATGCCTTTGAGAAAGGTCCTGCTAGGATCGAAACGTCACGCCCAATAAATGTGGACAATTCAAATCTTGTAATACAAGTATCAGAAGGAAAATGTGTCGACCTTCTGGCTCCTGACTTCAAGGAACAAAATTTCAACCATTGAGAGGACGTGGCTTTTCGACCTCCCTCAAAGTGCCTGCGAGGAGAGACTTGTCAGGATCGAAATTCCAGCCCCTCTAAATAATATATGAGATTTCCCCCAAAAAAATGTTCCATCCCCAATTCTTGCAGGAAATCGAGTCGAAACTGAGACATCAGGTATATATACACATCGACATTTCGAGCAAACGCAGATGTGTGTAAATGATAACCTGGGTTCGCGGAGCATTGGTTTCCATGCCAACCGTTTGTGGTCTATTAGATGAAGGCAAATGTGACCAGCCTGGCTGAGATGTCTTACTTTTAAACTCGTCCATTTACGACACTGAATCTCAGACGGAGGCGAGAGATAAAAAAATATAGATAAATATTCGCCGTATTGAATTGGGCTGGCTGAAGGCGCGCATAAAAGTTACACCAAGTCAATGGCAAGCAAGGAGGTCGATGGGTCGGAGCACAGACCACCATGTTATTCTTCAAGTCGTAAGACACTCTTATTTTCCGAGGATGGGACTTTCCAGGCCTAAACAAGACTACTGCGATCTGATATAAATTCAACTTAAAGTGATAATACAAAAATGTTGCAAACTGCTTACTAACTAAAATTACCAAAATGCAAATCTCAAAAATTAGTGGGCCTGACGTTTCGATCCTAGCAGGACCTTTCTCAAAGGCAGAGAGAGGCTTTGGAAAAGGTCCTGCTGGGATCGAAACGTCAGGCCCACTAAATTTTGAGATCAATACAACTTGATCAAAATTAATTGCTCGTAATTTCTTCGCAGTTCATCGCCACAAATCATTTCTAAAAACTACTTGAATAACAGTCTGAGACTTGATTCTTCAAGTTAGGCCTATGGCGCACATGACCATGGTTCAAATCTCATGGAATCGAAGGGCGTGACGTTTCGATCTTAGCTTGACCATTCTGACGAGGACGGGTGCTTCCCGTCGACGGGTGGGGTACACACTGCCCGAAACGTTGAGTTTCTGAGCTACAACATTCCTTCTCAAAATATGTGACCCGGCACAGCGACATGAGGAATATCCCACCAAAATACTTTTCGAGTAAACAACGCCTGAAGTCAAAGTATCTTCTCAATTCGATTAAACATCTTTTCAATTTTTCCGGAAAGTTAATGTATTGGAGGATATTATGTCCAAAGGATTTTTCCGAAATCCGTCTCTAAATGTTGAAAAAAAAACACGAGGATTTCGGGGGAGTGTTTGTGTACTATTTTCATGAAAATGTAAAGTTCCTGCCTTTTTGAATGGCCGCTTTCGAGGAGTTAGACTGGTGCTGCTATATTGTGTCTGGTACCAAATGAACGAGCGAAGACCCCTTGTACTATTTACAACAAAGTTCACACGGAAATAAATTTGATATCATTTGAAAGCTAATGGTATACTCTTTCACATCATTAGAAAATCTCAAAATCTCACTCAAAAGTGGCCGTTATTCCTCATTATGCTTTGCCGAGTCACATATGTGTTACATGGTGTCACCGCAAACCAGTCCACCTTGTACTTCCACCATGCGAACCTTCAAATCTTACATCAGGACCTTTCACATAGGCAGACAGGGATTTCGACTTTAGCTGATAAAAAAAAAGAATCGGAACGGCGTCTACCACTGGGTTTCTACAGGAGAAAGGTCCTTCTATGATTGAAATGTCAGACCTTTAAAGATATTCAAAAATTGCATGCACTCTTTCAATACAAATCGGTTAGCAATGTGGCGGCTATCTCGCATCCTGTCGTCCGTGCGATTTCGAAACACGACGCGATCAGACGACCGGAGATTTAAGTCATTCAGGTTTTACCACTTTCTCCTCGATATCAAGAGAAAGATGGGGAGGGACTGACGTTTCGATCCCGACAGGCGGGTCTTCCTCAAAGGCAAAATACGACAGAAACAATCTGGAAGGGGCTGGTCACGGGACGTGGATATCAGACAAAGGGGAAATATCAGCTCGAAGGGAAAAGAGTCGGAGAGAGGACTTTGGAACGAAATACAATAGAAGGTTTACTGTAATTGCATGTTTATTTAAATATAACGCAGTGGCTGTTGTTACGGCAGTCGTCCGTATGGTTCCCTGACTTCACAGTATTTGTCAGGATGTTAAGCTCTTGGAACCAGACTATCAGCTAATAGACTGGTTCAACCAGCCTTCAATGCTAACGAAATACAATCAAGTCAGGGAACCACACGGACGACTGCCGTAACAACAGCCACTGCGTTATACTTAAATAAACATGCAATTACAGTAAACATGTGTTATTGAAGGTGGTATTCATTCGCCACGTTGAGGTCAGCATGTAGTTGAATTGTTCGAAGGCGTCTCATCTCATACATTTTCTCCCGGCTCAGACGGACTGCATTGCTACGATGACCAAGCGATGCTACGCCCACCACTGCACTCATAATCTGATATAGAATGATTATGGAGATTGAAGTGACACCCAACTGGGTGTCGATGTTTAATTGGTTAGAGATGAAACCACAACGCATACTGCGGCAATTAGAGATACAAAATCTTCTGAGAAATTCCCCTCTCTTTCTCACATTTAATCCTTCAACGAAACAGATGAGTTCGCCGTCGGTCTTTTGCCGTTAGCCCCCTAGCCTCTTCATCAAGGCGTTGGACGACGATTTAGAAATCCAAATACGGCCTTTTCAGGGATACTGTACCAGTAATGTTGCTTTGCGTATTACCGTCGCGAGCGAAATGCAGCCCAATTCTTCGCTCATAATAGCTTGCGCACGCCACTCCCCGCCCGTATAGTTTGCATGCGTGTTGAGTGCGGGCCTTTCCCTGCTCCGTAAACCAACTACTGTACATGAACTTGCTACATGGACGTGTATGTACTGCGTACACACTCGTACACATGTGCGGACATCACACATAAACTGTAAAACTCGTTGTAGGATGGCAGCGGCGCGGCCTGCTTGCCGTGTACAGCTAAGTTGGATCCGGCGTGGCCGGCAGTGCCTTTGGCGTAATTTTATTTTACACCGCAGCCATGGGTTTTTTCGTTGTGGCCAGTGTATATTCACGCTTGAAAAGAGACTAGCCCTGCGCTACTAGATCAGCCAGTGTAGCTGGACATCATTAACAGCGGCTAGCGATTTGCAATAACAAGGTATCTTACATATTTGTGTCAAACTACAACTATAATAATAACAACAGCCAGTCACATTCGGCCCCTCCACAAGAAATCCCAAGTTGCTGATCTCACCACGCAGTACTACATGTGGTCTCTTTTCAAGCGCGGATTTGCACTAATACAGCGAAAAACCCATGGCTGCGGTGTACAAAAAAAAATACGCTTGTCGACGTGCCGTGGTTTGCGTGCGTTTGGCCTGGATATCTGCACGGTGCCGTCGTACCGGAGAGACCGCCTTGGATACGGCTATTAACCCCGCAAAACCAGGGTAATGACACCGCGCTCTTCAAACCAGCGCAAATACGGATGCCCTAGATCATGTTCCACGGATCGATCGCGTTGTTTGAAGTCAGGCAAGATTTCGCGGCGGGAGAGAGTGGTGTGTGTGTGGGGGGGGGGGGGGGCTGGGGGTTGACCCGCCTGTGGCGAAGGGTCGCTACAAAACCACGGCTCTATAACCGCCGTGACATCGCCGACACCAACGCCGGTTTCCATTACAGAATGATGGGATAACCATGAGCGCAGAACCATGCTCGGTAATTAGTGGCCAGATGCGGTTGCAATCCTACAGCGCCGGTGACAAGACAGCTCGAGTCGGTTCAAGTTCGCAAGGATGCAGTCCCGGTAAAAAAAAACTTTCCCGATGTTGCGACCCGCCGTCCTCGAGTTAATCTCCTCTGAAGTGGGGTGGGGTGGGGTGGACCATTATGGTCTCCTCTGGACGACTATCTCTCCCTCGAAGTGCATCGATCTAAAGAGCATTTCGTGAAAGCTGCCCCAGAAATTAAGTGTTCACAGTCTACAGGTGTCACCGAGAAGCCTCCGTAGTTTTATGACCGCGCCATGCCAAGATGGCCTCCGTGAAAACCTAAACGAGCTAGCCATTCTGCCCCTCATTCTAAGGATAAAGGATATTAAACAAAGGTGTAGATTTAAAGCCATTGAGGTGGCTTATAATTTATTTAAAAGATAAGACATGGAACGCATGCTTTTCAAACGAAGAAAGGAACGTTTCATTTTAAAAAAACCTCACTTACAAGGCGAACAATTACACACCCAAAAGTTTCTCTTGTGACCTACTCCAAATTGTATTCATCTCTCAATTTCTTTTCAATTCTGTTGTTGTTAGCAGATTGGATTTTCTGTTAATTACCCCCAGAAAAAAATCCCCTAAATGTGTAATCGTGCAAGCCGAATTTCTGCAAGGATTTTGGATAGCATCCCTCCACTTCCACAACCAAAATAGGGCCACATTCAAATCCTAATAATGTTCCAAATTACACACGAAATTCAACATTGAACCCCTGGTGGTCTTATTCCACAATGTAATTTCTATTACACTTTTTATTACACAGCCGAATTTCAGTAAGGATTTTGGATAGCGTCACATTCCCTCCACATCCACAGTATATATAGGCCCACATTTTAAAGCCTCGTTATATTCCAATTTACATACGAAATTTAACATTGAACCCACAGGCTGTCTTAACCTATTCTACAATGTCATTTTCATTACACTCCAAAGGCCTCTTCTTTAAAAAAAAGTTATGGATCCACACTTATAATCAGCTCGGCGGAGCCATCTTGAATTAGTGTAATGATGCAACCCCCTTAACCGTGCCCCTTGATGTAGTGGGAAGAAAATGTGTTCGCTTAATGGAATACTTGCATCCAACTGAATGGTTATTTGCCCGTTGAGTCGATCCGTACGGGACAGCACTAAGTATGTATCCTCATAACACACCGATCAACAGGTACGTTATTGGCCAATCAAAACCTATAACTGTCGGATTACGTCGGTCAAAATCAATCACAAAATGTCCAACATTTTTCTGATAATAAAAACCCGGCCAAGTGTATATAAGGCGGTTGAATGATATTCCCCCTCTTTTTCGCATAGCGATTTTTTTTTTATTGCAGCGTGACCTGGCCGATTTGTCATGTCTGTGACGATGTGACCCTAGTCCTCACCCTTCCTCTGCGTCCTGTGTCCTAACCACCTTACATCCAATTAAGAGTCACCATAAGGCCGCAATCCTTTGAAACCACAGACCGACAGTTCGTTCGCCGAATTGAAACCCGTGAACAAGGTGTGACTGGCAACATAAACCCCCTTCTAGTCTCGATCAATTCCCCCTCCAAAGTCTGCGGCCAAAGCCCGTAAGCCCACAGCCGACGCCTGAATGAAGGAGAGAAGAAAAAAAAATCGACGGTGTTTTGGCGGGAAAAAAAATAACCACCGCTTGGTTACGGGCGACACAATATTGTGAACCTTGATCTATAAAAAGCCACGCCGTTGGGATCCGTATATTTACCGCTTTAATACATTGATCCAATATCCAGTGTGCTCAAATCTCCAACTCCCATCCCACGAGGTCGTTTTCGGTCCTAGATAATGAAAAAAAAATAAAAAAAATAAAAGCTGCATCCACTTTGTGTGATCCACGAGCTGCTGTAGCCAGGTTTACAACAGTATTGGTTGCTTGCATCTGAATGAAAACGAGGGCGTGATCCCTGGAGATACACGCGTGCCTGAGGCGGTTATTGGTTAAATGCTTCTGGCTTGCGCCCCAGCCGCGGCAAAGACCAGTTGACTATTCTTTTGGGAAAGTCGCCATTCTATAGGCGGGATACCTCAGATGGTAAGAACGCTGGTATACTCACGCAAAACCAGAAGTCTTGGGCTCAAATCATGGCACATTCAAAGTTTTCTTTGCCATTTTGTTTCAAAATCAGATGAAAATAAAAATAGGCCCTATCAGTTCGTGTTAAAGCCTCTACACAACATTGGTCGAGGTCAAAGAATAGCATCCATATACGTTGTCTGATCCAACATAATTATGCTTGACATAGCACACCTGTGAAAATGTCAGCTCAATCCGGCAACCGATTCTCGAGAAAATCGTGAAAACCGCTTCATTTGTTTCGTGAAAATGCAGCATTCAAAGCCGTACTGTTCCGAAAAATAGTTTAGATCTCGGTGAGACGTAAGCGATTTCTTTTACTCTTTTCTCCCAGAATACAACATTTTAGGCAGAAATATTTCAGTGCGAGGTTTCTACTTTAACAATCTTCAAACTGTATAAGTTTCATGTAAATCAAAATGTTTCTAGAAATCGCGGCTCCAATTCGAGGACCGTTCGTGTCGTCGTGAGTTTCGAACGATCAGAGAGGGCGGGATCGAGTTGCCTCTAATTGGGGCGTGGCTTGGGGGCTGTGGGAGGTGTCTCGCTGTCGTGACTTTTACGCCTACGCCGAAATCTCGCCAAATCACGACCGATGTAGACGTGAGTCGTTATAATGCTGGCAGTCGATCGTGTGCAAATTATATCCAGTCCCTGCATACTGTATGATACCAGCGTGCATACCGCCTTCGTATATTATAAATAGATAATTATAGGGCCGGCTATAATTATACCAACCGTTATCAGGTCGTTGCTAAACGCAGTAATGGGTGGGTATATCTTAACCCTCAAAGAGTCGGGGTGGATTCCGCCCCCTATATTATTTTTGATAGCGTCTCAGTGATTTTGTTCTGCCTACTGAGGCTTTATGACTTTTTCGGCAATCTTCTTGGGCACATTTTGACACCAATTTGATTAAAATTGGTGGTGCCGTTCTCTGACAATGAACATTTTTCACGGCCATGGTATCGCTTGACGGAAATTTTTCCATTGACTTACACTACATAAAAGCATAGAATCCAAGGTGCATAGGGTATTTCTTCTCAGGATTCTTTGGCATAATTAGCTCATTAATATTGCTGCATGCAATTATTGGTTCTTCGTGTATCATTATCATTGTCAAATCTATGCAAATTACTGAAATTCAATAAAAAACAGGAAATTACATTAAAAAAATGAAAACATTAAAAAGCAAAAAAAATGAATCATGGATAATTAATTAGCTCTAATTAGAAAAAAAAACCAAATGAAATTTTACACAAAATATTCTTTATGAAATATTATTGTCTACCACCCTGCAAAATATCATACGAATCCATCATTCAACGACCGATATCTGAGGGGGGGGGGCGGATCCCCCCGGCTGTGAGATGGTCAAAATAACCCGGCTCTTTGGGGGGCTTGATATAAAGTACAGAGTATTCACCAAGAAACTGGCGTAGCCTGCCTGATATGTATGGGTAAGAGAAATAATGACCGAATCCTTAGCCCGAGCCTAAGCCCTCTCTTCGCAAACGGCCTGTGATCGAAGAAGCCGTTTCCTGTACAACCATTCGAAGCCAAAGCCACAGTCCAATCCGAGTATGGTCCCCCGCTTGTTGCTCGTTTTCTCGTTCCAAATTGCCTGCAAGTGACGGATACTAGACTGGACGTCGCTGGTTCACGTCACACGCCTATTCAATCACGCCAGGGAAAACCGACAAAATACCAGCCAATATCGTCTGCTACGTACGCCGTGGTCTCGGGCGACAAAGAACGGGAGGTACGTGGGAGTTTTACAAGTTTTACTACCATTTGAGGCAATTATTCTGGCATATTATGGGTTTCGACTTGCATTTACTTGCATCAGATAAATTTTGCCCCGAAATTTCTCCGAGTAAATCCTCATGGAATTCATTGTTGGCGAATCCGTGTTCTGCTTACCTTGGAAAAGCGACGAAGCATGTGCACTGTGTGTGTAGTCATTGCTGAAGATATCAAGCAGTTCGTGCAAACTCACTTTGCCTATTTTGTTGACCATATTTCGTGAATTTCCACACAAATTTCCATTCGAAACCATGAAGACAAATGACTGTTTTGCCTGTTTGTCGTTGGAAAGAAAATGTTGCATTTTTTTGCGGCGGAAATGCGTAGTCACGAACTACACGTTACACGCTGTACAGTGCAAGGGTCGTGTTTATGTTGTGATGAATCACCGCGTGCAAGTCTCGGCCTGCTCCGAGTTCGTCCCAAAAAATGATCTCATATCATAGAATCGCCAAAGACTCCATGAAATCTCCCAAAACAAGTCGCAACCTGACAGGAAAAAAACAAGCGCTGGTTACTCACTGAATGTAAAAGTAGACACGAAGCCCATCCCCGGAGCTCATAAATAGCGATTTCTGTGACTTTGGCCAGACATTCGTGTGGACAAACCGCTGTAGTGATAGTTACTTGATAGTCTCAGACTGTTCAATGCAGTAAATACGTAAATAAAAATAGTGCACATAATAATAATTATACAACACCATAGTAAGTGTATTATCTTATCTGGCATCTGGCACTGGCACTGGCAATGGTACATGTAGCTATTATTTCAAGTCACACAAGGTAATGTCTGTTTCCTTTCTCTACTATTTAAAGTATTATAATTTATATCATTAGTACAACTACAAGTAGTACTACTACTAGTAGTAGTAGTAGTAGTAGTAGTAGTACTAGTACTAGTACAGTAGTAATGTATTTTTGGGGCAAGATTTTAGTTTAATAGAACGCAGTGGCTGTTGTTACGGCAGTCATCCGTGTGGTTCCCTGACTTGATTGTATTTCGTCAGAATTGCAGGCTGGTTGAACCAGTCTATTAGCTCACACGGACGACTGCCGTAACAACAGCCACTGCGTTAATCGAACACCCTCACTATAATATAAAAGTCCGGATAAAAACCTCAACCCAAATAATGATTGAAGTGTAGACAACAACATCCATGGTTGGGAAGCACAACCACCTGCAGAAAAAATTGGGCCAATAATTTTCCCCAAATTCATGATTTTGTGGCGCGTATGCACCATGTGTCAACCATGTCAACCAGACGATTTTAGTTGCTCTGTACAAAACATGCACTGCACTATTCCTGGTCCTACATACCAGGGCTCGACCTTAGCACTAGCCAGATGGTCATTGTCTAGTAAAAACAGCTGCGGGCTAGTAAAATGACCCACTTTGCTAGCCCGGCGGGCTAGTAAAAAGTAGGCAGCGGTGTGGAGGCAAAAAGCAATGCGGGCGGGGATGAGAAAGTAGAAACTAAAAATTTGTTTCACTTGACCTAATAACCTTGTGTTAAATTCAATATTAATTATACAGGGCTAGTAAAACTTGCTGCGGGCTAGTAAAAAAACTCAATTTACTAGCCCGGTAGGCTAGTTTAAAAAAAACTTAAGCGCGAGGCTTGCATACTTATGCGCCACACAATTGTACCAGTGCTCTTTCATCTGAGCTATGCAGCCCTTGCGTAGATGATGGCCTTCCCAAATAGTCAACTAGTCTTTGTCGGGGCGGGGGCGCCAGTCAGAAGTTGGACCCTCTCGAGATTCATGAAATAAAGGCCTGATATTTCGATCCTAGCCGGGCATTCTGCCTTTGACTTTGAGTCGAGAATGGTCCTGCTTGAATTTAGCCGTCAGGTTGATTTTATTTTAGTTATATATTTGCTTTCCGTACATGTTTGTGCCGTGCCTCCATGTTTGTACGTACTACAGTGCACTTCCTATATTTGTGGAGAACTTCTTCCTGTGATTGGAGTCATTTATTTACCAGACCTGGTTTCAACTCAACCTCCTCCAAGTGGGCAGCGCCATGCCCCCCTTTATAACTGTTTGCATTTGCAATTAAAACGACTGTATACATCATTACATGGTACCCATGCTCTACGATGGTACCATGCTGGGGATGTTAAAACAAATACTTGTACCGTGTGTGTCCGAAGCTCTTCATTCGGTACTGCATGCACATTATGTACAGTACATGTGCAACTCATATTGAGCAGGCTTAACAACCTGGAGGTCGGTAGTCAGAAAAAAAATGGCTCCATGATCTTGGAAACCTTCCCTTACGCAGCACGCAGGCAACAATCGCCACAAGAGAAAAGCTCCAAACATCTCAGACACCACAGCTTCGGTGTTCCTGACTGCCATTCCCGCATTGGTTTGCTTGACGGTGCTCCAGTGGTCGATTTCATGAAACCCTTCATAGCTTACGATCAAACTGTCTGATGGGTCTCCTATACCCTAGGACAACTAGGCCCACTCCGCTAGTCTCCCTCTTGGCAACAGTTGTTCACTCCCCTAGCAGTCCACCACTTATGACACACATGAGTGAGCACACACTCAGTACACCCACAACTACATGTAGGATCCTGTGCAGTATCCCCTGTTCCTGCCTTTACAGTTCCCGCCTTCACCCTTCACTGAGCTAATCCCCTCACCAGGATCCCTCTCTACACTACACAAGCCCCACTCCCAGTCGGAATCCAGCAGTCTCCTGAAGACGAGCAGAGTACACTGTTCAAAACGTCGAGTTCCTCCGGTTCTTTTCAGAACCACACTTACTCACAAAAGAGAATATAATTTACATGGTGTCACCGCAAACCTAATTATCCAGCTTACGATCAATCTCAACACGGGTTATCCATCGTACGTTGAGTTACGATGCATCCTAAGGCTTTGTGAAATCAACCCCAGGAGGATCAACCAGCGCGCATAACTCTATAGACTTTCGAGAATGACACAAATGCCTACTACATGTACTATTATGTTGAGGATCCATGCATATAATTTACATTGTACATACTGTACACATTGCGCCATTTGTGGGAACATACTGTAATGATTCCGATAGTGAAGATGTCCATATTTCTAGACTGCGTCACTCCGTGGCTCACCATCATTCACCGATGACTTTTGAAAGTTTTAACTTAAGCCTTCTGGGTATAGTGCGAGATTTTCCCTTCAAACAAATGCACAAGATCAATTCATTCAAGTTGACAGCCAGACCATACATGTGTATTGTAATGTAGATACACGTACTGCCAGTTTCTTTTACTTCAGAGACTGTCCACATTTTAGAGTGGCCTAATATTTTGATCCTTGTGTGGTCTTAGTCTAAGACAGCCTAAAGCTACGCATACAATGTTCATGTAGCAATGCCTTGCAGGAACTTTCTTACTCTTCGCCTTTGAAAAGGTCCTACTACATATACAGGATTGAAACATCAGACCCGTACATCCGGTTAGTATTGACAGTTGACACGCCTGGCCATCTTAAGCCGTGTTCGCACTGGATTTTTTTTTAACCGAGACAGTGGGTTACATTCCAATGGGTAAATTTTACCGGCGTCTGCAAGTTTGGATTATTGATGGGTAAAACCTTACCGACTGACTAACTACAGGTACAAACGCATGAGACGCACTGGACTTTTCAAAGTTTCGGTTCAACTGACCCGGTCAATTTAACCAGTTAGTTGACAGTCGCTTGAATTACCCATTCGAGCCGGGTAAGTTACCTGAGATGAAAACTTCCTGGGCTGTCCGCACTGGACTTAGCATTTAATGCGGGGGCGTGATCCCTGGAAATATATAAATTATGGCAGTTACGGAGTGCTTCTGACTGGTACCCCCACCCTACAATGTACATGTACATGATAGTTGACTACAGTACTAGTTGACTATTAAGGAAGGCAACCATCTACTGGTAATGAGTGGATAGCTCAGATGGTTCGAGTGCTGGTACACAAAACCCGGTCTAGTTTTCTTTGCCATTTTTCAATTTTTGCAATTTTTCAATTCACTTGAGAAGTTGTAATCCATGGATGTTAAAGGTTTGCAGTCAGTCAGGTTTTCCTTAATTTCTTTGACTTACATCAATTGAAGATTTGTGTTTTGTAAATTTTTGCCATTTTTGCGCCATTTTCTTAACCTCCCCAAATCCTACAGAGTCTTAGTTTCCTACTGCAGGAAATTGTAGGATTTGGGGTTCTTGAGAGATGATGCATTGTAGGATTTTGCAGGATTGGGGGCATTAGGCGGTTTTGTCACTGTAGGAAAATGCAGGCTACGGGTTACTAGGCCTAATGTGATGGAGGATGATCTTCAGATCTTGTAGGATTGGGGCTCCATGGGACAAACACCAAAATAGGACAAAGGATTTGGGTCATGTGGTTAAAATAAGTTTATACATTGTAATTGTTAAGTTTATTAGCTCCACAGAAAAACAAAATGGAGACAAAGCCGGAGCCCGAGCCTAAGTCGGGTTTTGGAAAAGGGTCCAAGCCCACATGTACATGGTACAGTATATCTACTGTAACTTTACCTTTACACTTGAAGAAATGCCACAGCAGTAACATGTGTACAGTAACTTCAAACTGCCCAGCAAGGAAGATGAATAATTATGTATAGGATTTACCCATGGTCTTGTGAAATCGAGTCTACCGGTAGGGTCTTTCCAGACCCATTTCGTTCTGAGTGCCTCACATCTTGCTTGGACTGTACAGACTGCATCACATTGTTCAGTTCCTTCACACAAAGCTTCACATCCTTATGAAAAAATCCTTCATTTTGTTGGAGTTAAGTTATAGAGAAGTGTTGCAAATGGCAGCACTGACTTGAACTGACCCGAACCTACATTACATGATGTACAAATGATGGAGACTGAAATTAGCAGGCAAGGCATTTTGGTCATAATAGCACCGCTCTTAAAAGCCCCCCCCCCCCCCCCAAAAAAAAAAAAAAAAAAAAAGTTAGAAGACCAAATGCTTTGATCCAACCTGGAGCTATGCCTTTCTCTAAAGGCAAACTGACAGCGTCAGAGACAGATAGGAAGGGTCCCCCCCCCCCCGAGAGAGATGTAACGTAATATGGATGACAGAGAAATGTACCAAAAAAAGAGAGGAAAAGCTGGTAGATTGAAGGTCCTGCTGGGAACGAAATGTCCATTCCTCTAATGCCTGGTTTATTATCCTCCCTTGTTTCTGCAAATTCCTTCCTCTGCGGCCTTTCAAAAGTGCGTTTGCTTTGAAAAGAGCCCCCGCCCCCAGTCCGTGCACATATGACCAACTCGACAAGAGCCACGTTTTGGGCATGAAAGACTGTATGCTCTCCTTGCAGTTTGCTGAGATTCGAGTTACCGCCTCTTTTTCAGAGACACCCTCTGAAAGAAAAAAAGACTCTCTTGATCCGTGGTGCATTTCATGTATCAAACATTTAAAGAGGGGCTTTCAATCCATGCTGGATCTTTGTCAGGGACAAATGCTTCTGCCTTTGAGAATGCTCAGACTGCTAAAAAATAACTAGTGCCACTACATTTTTGAGATTTAGATTTAGGTCCTCTCAACCATTGTGCATCGATACTTTTTTTGGGGGGTATCGCTTTCAATATTGCATGGAGTAAGATGAGAACGTTCCAATTTCCAATTTCCCACAAGAAACTGGATATTGCCGATGTTTAAAGAACGAACAAGCCCATCAACCAAAGTAATGGTAGCGGTACTACTCGGTAGTGATTATTACGATCAGTTTTTCCTGCTCATGAGCAGTGCGGGGTTTGCCGTACGTAAATCCCTAGGTGCAGCGCGCCGAGGACTGTTCGCAGATGCACCTGTCTGCTAATATTGACAGCCAATCAATGGGAACTTAGAATGTAGAAAGCAACAACCTCGACTAACAACCTCAGCCCCGCAACCCCCCCCTCCTCCCCCCCCCCAAAAAAATAAAAAAAATAAATGTCAGTCAAACCCAGTCATCATTCTCGTATCACTGCCTTGCATACAAATGGTCCGTTTTCTGTGAACCCCCCCAAAAAAATTCTTTCTCGTAATCCAAGATGGGGTCCAGCTATTTTGCTCCTGAATCAATCTCCCAGTGGATAAGTTGGATTGTCAATTGATGTATTAAACACCTAGTCCTCAGAAAAGACTGGAAAGACCCCTCTTTTTTTTGAAGAAAAATGGGAGTGATTTTGTGGGGAACAAAATGAAAAACATTAACCCCCCTATCATTCTCTGAACCTTTTTAAAGTACCAGAACTGTGTCTGATTTTTCTGAAGTGTTTTGGTCACTAAGTCTTTTGAGAGAGATTCTCAACAGTGGAAATATTGAAGAAAAAAAATTGTGTGGGCCTGAATCTTTTTTTTTCTGACTCCGTTCTCTGAGAAGAGCTCTGGCTTGAAAAGAGGATCCTGTGGTTTTTTTTTTCTCCCCACACTCACTGGCGCAACACGGATGATTTAATATGCACGGCTTGCTGGAAGAGACTCTATCGATGGCCATCACTCTCCGCCGCCCCCCCCCCCCCAAAAAAAAACCAACGATTTGTAAGCTCAGGCGTGTTAAAGTTGTCCATTTGCCTGACAGGCCCCCTCGCACCCACCAATCCCCCCCCCCACTTCTCCCTCCCAAATGCCCTGTATGTTATTCTGACATGGTTTGCCTAGTAAGTCAGGCGTGCCATCACATGAGCAGTCTGTATCAGGCTGTCCATCAATCATTGGAGCATTGTCGGGCGGCCATGCGTGACAATGGAATGGATAGCAGTCTCATTCATGTGCTAACTCCGTAGCAGAGGTATCGTCTCGGCCCTTAGAGCCTCGCTTGACATGATATCCCCCCTCACCCTAAGTTCCGTCCCACCCCAGCAAAGGCTGGCTTGGCAGTTTCCGCACGGCAGGTGATGCTTCTGTCCCATTGCCTTTTTTCATTTCCTCGCCGATTTTTTTTTTTTTTTTTTATCTTTTAATTTTTTTTCTCCCCCCCCTGTAAGATGATCGGAGCGGTGTATGGAGGAAATGCGAGGAGAATCAGGGGAGGAGGTAGTCGAGGTACAGAGGGGTTTGGTCGTGATGTACAAATGCGCAGTGCCTCGCGTAATTTCTGGTCAAGTGAATGAGCTGCTTTGATAGGATCTGTAGGTTTTTTTTTATCACCTGGGCCCAATTTCATAGAGCCGCTTAAGCGTGAAAATCTGTTGGCAGAATAAAAACCTTCCCTCGTGTAAGCAGGATTGCAAACCACAATGTTGTGATGTGATATCAAAAATATTCTTTGCTTTATAGCATGAAACAAAAGAGAATTTTGTGTTGGCAAGGCAAAGCAAATTTGGGTGCTGAAAGGCCCTATGATACAACATTGGTAAAAGTCAAAAGATTGCCACAGTTTGTGTGTTGAACCATTAAACATTCCACAACAGAAAACCTGCAAAGGTTTTAGCTCAAAACCTGCAACAGTTTTAGCTCAGATGGCACCGTTCTGTTGTGTAAGAAATAGCTTATCACTCGCGAGTAATGAAGTATTTGTGGATGTTTGAGTGAAGATTTCTCGAGACATATAGTATCCCAGACCGTAAGATATCAACATGAGGATTCTATCATGACCATCTACATGTACAAACTGTGTAAATTAGAAGGAAATCGGTGGACATCGATGTTCTCCGATCTTCCCAAATTGTATTGGGCATTTAAACAGCTGTACAAATTTGGCCCCTGTGGCTTGCAGCAAAGGTTGAATTTGTGTATACCATAGGTTGTCTGAATTGGGGTAAGATTTGAAGGCTTGCCTGGTTCCCACAGGCAGGCATAGAGTGAAAGGTATGCGGTGACGCCATGCACCACGGTACACCGACATCCTCTTGTGAGATGCGGTTGTGGCTCTGAAGGGAGCCGGAAACTCTGGTCGGAGTTAACGGGTTCTTTTTAGAGCGTGAGCCACGCTCCATCTCACAAGCGATGTTTTACAAGGTGTCACCGCAAACCCTCCACTCTTCTCTTAATTGCATTCCACAAAGCTGTCTACATCACACTGAACACGGACCCTGCCCTGAACCTTCAAAATAATTGTGTACTTCAACCGTGGTTGATTGGCAAAGTGGGTGACTGCCGTCCTGATGTCGGGCAAAGCATGTTACCGCCCCGGTACGTTCTGCCCAAAGCCTTTAGTTCCAAGCTTTTCTCAGAGCCGCACTCGCTCCTGGAAGATATTATTATAACCATGGTATCACTACATGTACAAACCTCTTACATTGTAAGAAATCTCATCCTGTCTCCTGATGTATGCGCATACATGCAGCCGCTCTCAATCCTCAAAATGAACAGTTCTCATGGTGGCATAATTATATTATATTTAAAGTGCTACGAGCACCAATGCATTGACCAGGGGCACCAAAGCAATGACTAGGGACAGCAAGGCAATGGCTAAGGGCACCAAGGTAATGACTAGGGGCACCAAGGCAATGGCCAGGTGCAGTAAGACAATGACTGGGGGCACTGAGACAATAACCAGGTGCAGCAAGGCTGTGACCAGGGGCACCAAGGCAATGACCAAGGGCACCAAGGTAATAACCAAGGGGCACTGAAGCTATGACCAGGGGGCACTAAGACAAAAAAGACTAGGCCCACTCAGGAATTGACAGAAGAATGGTTTACAGGAGATCATGATCTAAGTACATAGGCCAAATGTAGGTCATCCTCAAGTGTTGAGCTAAATCTGGATTCTTGCGTACAATGTACATGTACATCCGGAGAAGCAAGTACCGGTACAGGCTTGTGTATGTGCATGATCATTTACTGTACTCTACTGAGCGACTACATACCGACTTCTGGGTCAAGACCTCAAGTTTGACATGCGGGGGCAGAGTGCAGACCCTTCCCCCTCAAAACCCTGTAGACCCCAGCTCCAAGCCTTTATGGACACAGTCCCACATATCAAAAAATCCCAAGGTGCTCCCAGCCAAGACTAAAATCAAAAAGAAAATTGCATTTCCATTGATCCTCCCCCTGTCGCATATTTGCTGATCATTTTTTTCTTTCACTATAATTTCTTTTCTTTCAATTTTTTTTTTTTTTTTTTCTCTCTGAAAATATTTCACCCCGTTCTCCCCATTTCGAGTCTCGATGGATCAAATTCGATAAAATGCAAACCAGCGCGCAGGAAATTCGGTGCCTGCACTTCGCCCGGTGAATAGGTGGGGAGGGGGAAGAGGCCCGAAATATGGAATTGTGTCCTTCCGTTATCTAGGAGATCGGTGAAAATCAATGGCAGCCCTCCTGGGTGTTTTTACTCTGGGCCGGCCTGCCGCGCCCGTTGCAGCCGTGAGAAAACACGGCTCATAATTGACCTTTCTGGGGAGACAAGTTTGGCCAAGGAGAAAGGCAAAACCGAAAGGTTCTCTCCTCTCTGACTTTACTCGGGCCGAGGTTTTTTTGGAGGGCAGAGGGGGCATGTTTGGTGCTGATCTGATGTTGTTGTTGTTGTTGTCACCATTGTTGTTGTCATTGTTTTCATTGTTGTCATTGTTGTCATTGTTATTGTTTTCATTGTTGTCATTGTTTTCATTGTTGTCTTTGTTTTCATTGTTGTCTTTGTTTTCATTGTTGTCTTTGTTTTCATTTTTGTTGTTTTCATTTTTGTCATTGTTTTCATTGTTTTCATTGTTGTAGTCATTTTCATTGTTGTCGTCATTTTCATTGTTGTTGTTGTTTTCATTATTGTCGTTGTTTTCATTGTTGTAGTTGTTTTCATTGTTGTTTTCATTGTTGTAGTTGTTTTCATTGTTGTCTTTGTTTTCATTGTTGTTTTCATTGTTGTTTTCATTGTTGTTTTCATTGTTGTCATTGTTGTCTTTGTTTTCATTGTTGTCTTTGTTTTCATTGTTGTTGTTTTCATTGTTGTCTTTGTTTTCATTTTTGTTGTTTTAATTTTTGTCATCGTTTTCATTGTTTTCATTGTTGTCGTCATTTTCATTGTTGTCATTAGCTTTTCCGTTCCATACGGAAAAGCTATTGTTCTTGTTCTGATTTTTTTTTTTTGTCTTCTTCTTCTTCTTCTTCTTCTTCTTCTTCTTCTTCTTCTTCTTCTTCTTCTTTTTCTGGTCGGAATTTTCCCATAGACAAAGCACTGGGTTTTTTCGGAGGGCACTTTTGCCATTGAACAAACTTTGATTTTTTCCAAACTTGACAAATGCATAGAACCCTTGCTGAAGTTGTGCACAGTTGTCTTTAAAACTTCGTGACGTCACCATGTGTCACGTGACAGCGCTTTAAAGGGGCAAATTTCAAAATGCAATAAAAGCAAAAAAGCAATTTCGTTTTGTTCCAAGTTTGCACTATATCTAAGTTGGGAAAAGGTGTATCCAAAAATTGCCCTCATTTGATCGTGACGTCATCTCATGAATATTAATGAGGTCATAAACTTTTAAGATTTTAACATTCAATTGAGCATATTTGGCCAACGGAGCAAGATTTTTTTATTGTTTTTGTTTATATCTATTAGGGATGTAGTCTAGAAACACCCTCTGGGACCAAAATGCCATGACGCAATCGTGACGTCATCAAAATGCGTGTTTTTAAAACACATATTTGCCAAAAGTCAATCGTCTCGAAATTTAGTGTGGAGGTAGCTATTGTGCTAGACATTCATAATCCTGAGTTTGGAAGCAATCGGTCATTGTTCAGAATTATTATGATTTTTTGAAAAATATAATGAGGTCCCATACACTTCGTGCACAAAATATGCACGTGCGTATTGTGTTAGGAATGGAGGTTAAGGGTTCGAATCCCGTTGATGTCAATTTTTTTTTCATCAATTTTTTTTTTTTTTTTTTAAAGAGAACCAGATGCGGAAAAGCGTTATGTTCTGTTAGCCAACAGACATAAATCTCTAGTTTTCATTGTTGTTGTTGTTTTCATTATTGTCGTTGTTTTCATTATTGTCGTTGTTTTCATTGTTGTTATTGTTTTCATTGTTGTTTTCATTGTTGTAGTTGTTTTCATTGTTGTAGTTGTTTACATTGTTGTTCACGTTTCTGCATTTGCCATCAGAAGTGATTGGGTAATTAATTGTACCATGGCCCAGAATGGACATGAATGCGCTGATATCCACATGCTCTTTGCTAATGAGAGCATACGGATACATGCGGCTAGGCCGAACATCAAAGGTATCAAATGACATACTGAGTAGTGTTTTCTGCATCGGCTGTGCCCAAGATTGCCCCCGTGCTTTGGTGAACCGGGTGGTCTAACCCGCTGCACTGATCACTAGTGTAGTACTTCTTGAGGGGAGCTGGGGAGCTATTGTACGTATCTGAGCAATCTCAGCAAGTGCTGAAAGGACTCGGGTGCAGACTTCAGTGGGCAGACCAAACACTTGTGGGGAAACACGGTAGCAGATGCTCGGAGAGGAGGTCTCCCTGAAGCCTCCCAACCAAGGAGACGGGAAATAAAACGGGCCTCCTCCTTAACCATCAGGAATCTGTCTCCCCTGGCATTTTTTCTTTTCTTTTTTTTTCCGTTATTTTTTTTTTCTCTTTCTTTCGTTCACGTCGCTGATTGTAACTCATCGATATCGTGGCTTGTCGCACAACTGATGCGTCCCCCTCTCAGCAACAGTTGAGGAGGAGCGCGAAAATGGTTTGCCCGGAGGTCTTGGCCTCCCCCAACCCCTCTCAACCCCCCTATCCTTACCCCCCCCCCCTCCTCTACGATGAGGTGCTGGCATTTGCAGCTGCCTCTCTTGCTCGCCTAAATGACCCCCTTCAAGTTAGCCTCGGAGGGATTCTGGCCAGGTATCAAATTCTGGAGTGGCTTTCGGCGGAAGGGCCTGGCGCTATCAGTCGTGCCCCTCAAGCGCCCGCTGTCGGAACTCGGGGCCGGGGGTGGGGGGGTGGGGGGGAGTACATGTACAACAAAAATGTTCCACCATCGGGGGTCAAAATGAAAAAAAAAAAAAAAAAAAAATGCTGTGAGATGCAGGATGTTTCCTGTGTCTGACAAGGAGTGGAGTGACAAATCTACCTTTGAGGAAGCTTCAAGTTCGTGTCACTCATGAACACTGCGCAGTGCAAGTACATTTGTACAAGGGCATTGCAGGGAAAACCGATGCCGACTTGCGGCCAAGCTGAGAACAAGTTAACGATGCGCGGTGTAATCCCCAGGATAGCTCATTCTCGTCTCAGTCCGTCATGGCGAGTTTCGGGGAAGCGCTTATTCGTAGTGCCCATGACCGCTGCGCGTGGGTTTTGGATGAGGTGGTATTTTCAAAGCGCACGAAAAAATCTGGGAACGATGAAAACCTCGGGGATGTAAGACTTTTCTGGATTTCCAGAAGTGGCGTGATTTTCTTTATTTATTTGTTTTATGTCACACCTAGGTATCTCAAACTGCTAATTTTTATGGTAACTGAACATTAAAGCCCTAAAAACTGTACCCCTGCCGTGAATCTCTCGGTCGCGTAGACACACTCACTCACAGTCGCATCTTTCAGTCGCTCAATATTTATTGGTCTTCAGGAAATGACTTTGTCAGTCTACTCGGTCACTTACATGTACAGTACATCCCTGATACCTGTGAAATAACAATCAATGACTGAGAGTATAAAATATAGATGAAGGGTTGTTCATCGTAGTGGTGTAGATAAGTGGAAAGGGTGATCAAAGTCACGCGATGTGTCGTTGCTGGTGGTGACATTTCGGTTGCTAACTGCTAACCTTCATCAGGCAACTGAAGAATGCGCGCTGCGGCGTCTGTTTATGTCCGCTTCGCCGGTTCCTGTGTACCGGTTTGCGGACGTCGTAGTAGTGATCGTGCGATTTGGCGCGCGATTCTGGCGTCCACTGGCGGCCCCGTCCGTGGTGGGTCGGCGGTCGTGGCGTCTGATGGTGGGGAGCCAGAATGATGTCAATGCCGCTGTCTCGGTTGATGTTGTTTCGGCGAAGTCGGATGTGGATGGCCTCAGGCGAGTCAAACCTGCCACAATTGGACGTCTGTGTGGCTTTTGGCTTACTCCATACATATGGCTTTGTGGTAGGCTGAAAACAGCCTTTGTTCAAAACTTCCACAATAACGATGCCCGGATTCAGAGGGCCTGCTGCATACAGATCAACACCACCAGCGCTCCAAATTTAAAGGTCCCGGCCTGAAAGTTGAAGTGGATAAAATGCTCAAGTTTTCACTGCAATTTTCATTGTCATTTACAGAAGCATGCAATTTTCCGACTTGTACAGTGCTTGCCAAGCAAAAAGATATACCAAGCCATGAAAATCCAAATGAAATTGGCAGTCAAGCCATGGGGCTCTTCAATGTCATCACGTCGCATGACAACAGTCCGTATATTACTCAAATCACATAAATTCCCTCTCTCTTTCTCTCTTCTTTTTCATCATATTTTTTTGTCGGGCAAATTTGTCTTCGATGAAAAGTGAAATTGAGAAAGACCTTTCTTTTCGTCCTTTTTGTGTTTGAAATACGAGTACTTTGTTGAACAAAAAAAGATCCACTTAACTGCTTAAGTCATGACCATGTACACGTACCGGTACAATGTACGCATTGTGTAGGCCAGGTGTACATTAAACATGACATAGTTGTTTGCGTTGTGTGGAGAAGGGATGTGATCCCTGGAAATATTCGTTAGCTAATGGTTAATTGCTACTCCCAGCCCAGTAAAGAAAAGATATGCCTACTTTTAACGACAATGGATTGATGGACGATGGACAAATTTACTTGTTTGTACATTGTTGGTGCCGCAGTTGGTAGAAGTACTAGCATTAATGCACAATAGATGTGTACGGTAGGGCTTCCTACAAATGTACACGTGTACATACAGTACTTGTACCTGTATACTGTAGTTGGTCTCTGTGTACCGGTACTTGAAATTTCTTTTTTCAAATTAATGTTAAATCTCAACATTTTTGAGGGCCTGACTTTTTGCGATTCTTGCAGGACCCTTTCAAAGGTAAAATACTTTTTCGTCATCTAAGTCATGAAGCAGTTTGCAACACAAGAATTATCAAGTAATGTTAATGAATTGTCAAGTAATGTTAATGAATTGTCAAGTAATGTTAATGAATTGTCAAGTAATGTTCAGTCAAGATCTCACTGAGTATTACCGCAGACTTCGTCTGACTGAGTTCTTCTTCGATTCTGGCTCCCGTAAAGAAGAACCTTTCCGAGTAAAAAGCACCTGGGTCCCCCCCAAGAACCGTGTTCCAGCCCTTGAAACGTACATGTATGTGCAAGCAGTCAGTTCTCAAGTTTCCAACTCCTCTCAGTCTCAGCACAGTCTCATCCACAACCTCCGGCTTGAGTCCTTCAGAGAGAGAGAGAGAGACAGACAGAAACAGAGAGACCGAGAGAGAGAAAGAGAGAGACAGAGAGACAGAGAGAAAGAGAGAGACAGAGAGACAGAGAGAAAGAGAGAAAGGGAAAGACAGAGAGACAGAGAGAGAAAGAGGGAGAGAGAAAGAGAGAGACAGAGAGAAAGAGAAAGAGACAGAGAGAGAGAGAAAGAGAGTGACAGAGAGACAGAGAGAGAGAAAGAGAGAGACAGAGAGACAGAGAGAGGCAGAGAAAGAGAGACAGAGAGAGAAAGAGAGAGACAGAGAGACAGAGAGAGGCAGAGAGAGAGAGAGAAAGAGAGAAAGAGAGAGACAGAGACAGAGAGAGAAAGAGAGAGAGACAGAGAGAGAGAGGGAGAGAGATAGAGAGAGACACAGAGAGAGGAGAGAGAGAGGCAGAGAAAGAGAGAGGGAGACAGAGAGGGACAGAGAGAGACAGAGAAAGAGCTAGAGAGAGAGAGAGTAAGAGAGAGAGAGAGAGAGAGAAGGAAAGGAAATAAAGATGGAACTGACTGAGAATTTGGCAAAGAAAACTTCGGACTGAACCAGGGATTTGAACCCAAGACCTCTGTTTTTTTTTTTCACCAGCGCTCTTACCATCTGAGCTATCCAGCCCTTAGCTGGTGGCCCTCCCAAACAGTCAACTAGTCTTTGCCGGGGTGGGAGTGCCAGTCAGAGGAATGTATTTTTTGTTTCTGAAAAATTGGCAGTATACGGGCACGTAGAAGTAGGACTTGGTGAATTGTAGATCTATGGAGGCGTTCTTGGAGCGCATATCACTAGTGGCCATCAGCGGAACGACGTACGTCGGTGAAATTGTTCGGGGTTTATTAGATTGAAAAAATTGCCACGGCAATGGGCCCCCACACACAGGGCGGAGTTCAGACAGATGCACACTGTCAGTGGCAATTTCCCCCCCCCCCACAGTGCAGTCTGTCGCCATGGTAAAGAGTCGCTCCTCCAAGTGGCTTTGTTGTCAGTCCATCACCGGACCCACTTTTTAATTGCTCAGCGATGGATCTCACCCAATTTCTTTGTCCCGGCCGCGCTGCCGTAACAATGCAGGAAGCTGGGACTTGCATTGATCAAAGTAGGGCACGGCTTTTTCAGCGGGAACCTCTCGCATTCATCGTCCTGAACTTCAGCAAATACGATCCGCCCCAATCCCAACTGCACTTACATTTTGTATACCCATAGATCTTTGGACATAGCCTGCAATTGAGCACTTTAGCACGTTGTATTTTTTGCTGGCCTTGAAGATAAAAATGGTTGGGGGTGGGGAGATGGAAAAACAAAACCAACATAGTAATTCCAGCCAATTTTTTTGTGTACGAATACACCGAAATAAATGGAATCTCCATTGGGGAAAAGGTCCTGTTCAGATGAAAAATATCAGGACCCTATCTGTTTAAGTTTTGGAAAGCTAAACTACTTACTTGCTAAATGACCTGACCTCTCAATCCTAGTAAGACCTCTCTCAAGGACATGCAATGATGTACACATCTAAACCAATACTTGCTTTTCATTAAATTAGAATCTTTTCATAGAATTAGAATCTTTTCATGAAATGATAACCGTCTTCCATTGAGAAAGGTCCTGCAAGGATCAAAAAGTCAGGCCCTCCTAATTTTTGATGAAATTATAATCAGTATACATGTATGTCAGGGTACATTATCTTTTAAAAATCTTTTGAATTATGGCCTTGGGGGTGGGGGGCAAACAAGGAGAAACAATTGACTGGGGAAAAACAATCTAAAACATTTGCCAAGAAAACTTTGACTGGACTGGGACTTGAACCCGAGACCTCTGGTTTTGTCTTCCAGCACTCTAACCATTTGAGCTATCCATCCTTCCCATTCCGACCCCCCCCCCCCACCCTTCCACCAGAAGTGACCAACCAGTTATTGAAGGTTTGCATCGCGCACATTGTTGTGACAGACGATACAAGTGTGATGTATGGGTCCCGCCATTGCAGCGTTGAGCGCAAAATTGACACGCTGTTTCCTAGCTGGCTGGGGTGCTCAGTCTGGTTGCGCCAATAGCCCTCCGCCAAGGTGTGAAATCGTCGAGAGACGACGGGGGGGGGGGGGGGAGGGGGGTCGCGACGGCAAACCAGTCGGGCGTGAACTAGTTTGCAGCATCGCTGCGTTGTTTTGTTTTTTTCGGATTTCCCTCATCCGGCGGGGGATCGTGGGGGGGGGGGGGAATGCCGGCCTGTTCACGCACGCTGCGCGGCAGACTTCACTAAGGGGCTAAGTGTCGCAAGAGTGCCGGCTATCTTCTCTCTCTCTCTCTCTCTCGAGGTTTGTGGCGTCGTTCTAGCAAAACCGCGGCCGACGCGAGCCGCGTACACATTTCCTTTGCGGGTTTATGCATCTTTGATCAGCTACACCGTGTCATGGGCGGGCCCCGCTGTGTGAACAATTGCTCTACCGGGATCTATTAAACCGATGTATTATAAATCAACTTCGGGGGGGGGGAGGGGGATAGGGAAGGAGAGAGAGAGCACAGCCTTGTCGTAATTGTGTACGTTTATGAGTATTTATCCGACAATTGCTAATTGCTGGTCTGCCACAGCTGATGCAAGGAATGACAATGGGGAGGGGAATGATAACGATACATAAATAATGATAGATGATAACAATAAATAAATAATGATAGATGATAACAATAAATAAAAAATGATAAAAAAATAAATGAATTTTAAAGATTAGGAAGGTGTGACGTTTTGATTCTGGCAGGACCTTCCTAGCACCAGGCAGAAGCATTCGACCACTGCCATCTATTTTGGTTGTTTGCATCAGAGTGAAACTGGGGGGGGGGTGGGGGTGATCCCTGGAGACATATGGCAGTTAATGGTTGAATTGTTCTGACTGGCGCCCCCATCCCAGCAAAGACTAGTTGACTACTAGTGAAGGCCACCATCTAATGGCTGGATAGCTCGGATGGAAGAGCACTGGTACGTTAATCCAGAGGTCTCGGGTTCAAGTCCCAGTCCAGCCAAATTTTCCTTTTGCCAATTTTTCAATTTGCTGTCTATCTCCACGGATCATGCCCCTGTTTTTTTCATCCAGATGCAAACAACCAATTGTTGTAAGCCTGGCTACAGCAGCTCGGGGATCACACAAAGTGGATGCAGCCTTTTTTCAATTGAAGTCAAGTAATTTTTTTTTTATTAAAACATTCTGATGTGAAGTCGCTTTTTGGGCATGGCAACGGCAATCTTCAGTGAGTTTGTCTCTGAGTCTGAGTTTGTCATCTCGGTGAGATGTAAACTATTTCTTTTACTCATTTCTCCCAAAATACAACATTTTAGGCAGAAATATTTCAGTGAGAGGTTTCTACTATAACCATCTTCAAACTGTATAAGTCTGTGAAAATTTCTGTTTTTCGATCTTACCATAAATTTGATGCTGTGTAGGGGCTTTAAGGCCCTGCAGCTTATACATGTACATGTACATACATGTACAAGCAAAACATTAGAGAGCACATTACATGTACCGGTAAATGGGACGAGAGCCAAAGGCCAAAAATGGGACAAGGTGGACTGTACTGGCATGGCGTCAGGAGATGACAACAGAAATAGAGTTTTGTTTGTTAGGTCCTCCATACGTACATGTACCGGGGTATAGCTTTGCGTGCTCCGGTATTAGATGTATTGGCATGCCCCAGTGCCATACCCTTGTATCATGTGACCGTTGGGGATACACCACTACCCCAACCCCATACTCTATAAAAAAAACCTGAAACAAAGCCTATATTCTCTCTCTCGTCCTTTGTTTGGCAGTCCATAAACATTGAACTGCTTTTCATGCGTACGAGCGAAGCGAAATAGCATGACAATATAAATAAAAACCAAGGTCGGAAGTCACCAAGCGAGGGGGCACTTCGGGGGGTAAATAGACTCTATTGTTGGACCCATTGTCGCACATCGCTGTTGTGTTTTTTTTTTAAACCTCCCACGGTCCGGCAGCAGTGCCCCTGCGTCTCTTCAGCGTGCGGCTCCTTCTCTTGATAAAGCCCTGTACGCAGATGGCCATTGGGGATGTGTTGCCACTCAAAACATAAGTTGTTATTGACCAGCGGTGAAAACTACTTCTTTCTCTTTTTCCCAACCACCCCCCCCCCCCTCTCCTTCCCCTCTCCCCATCTCTTGATTTAGCAGTACCTGGCTCGGTTTGGAGTGAGTGCTGGATGGTGCAGTGTCATAACTGGACGATTTGTCGGAGCGTGAAAAAAAAATAGAAATTTCCCATGGGGGGGGGGAATTTACAAGAAACTCCCTCTCTTGCCCTCCTTGCCTGAGGAAGACAGTTTACCCCCCTCCCCAAAAAAGTGTCGCACTGTGCCGTCATCATGGGGGCCAAGTCTTGTGACCTATATTTGTGCGGCCTCTCCCTCCCTCTCTCTCTCCTATCATATGCATGACCATTCCACTTGCGCACACAAGCTCGTTAGCACGGTGCATCTAGGGGTGGTTGAAATTCGCCGGACCCTTTTTGCGTTCTCTCAGTCACCTCCCCCATCCTCCCCTCCCCCTCCCCCTCCCCCAATCGCCTGGATGCAAACTCTTGTGTTTATTTCCCCCCCGTCTCCCATTAGAAAATGCAATACATTGGGTTGTCGGGTCGGCGAAGGGTAAAAGAAAAAAAGGGGGGGGTGCCTACAAGACTCTGTGCATTGTGCACGGTAATTTAACTATAATTGTGAACAATATCTCATCTAGAATTCCACAATTAGGTCTCAGATGGAACTCCACGTATACACGTAACTAATTAATTGCCTTTGAGTATTGATTCAAACAAAGGGAAAATGGGAACTTTCAAACGATTTTGAAAAAAAAATGGCACTAATTGCCTCATTGTGGAAGTGAGTTTAGTACAGCGATCGATTCGGACGAGGGGTTGCCCTACCCGACTTATGATTAGCGCTGCATGCCTGGCTCACTTGCCTGCTGCAAAACAAGTACTGTACAGCTGAGATCTGTGGCACCTGCATTCTACATGTAGTTGCAATGCTTTACCCACTTGCCCGGCTTATTGTTAGTGCTGCATGCTCAGTGCTTGGCTCTATAGTGTGCTGCAAAACAATTGCAGCTCGGATTGGTATCGAACCTGTGGCTCCTGCATTCTAGCTGCAGTGTTTCACCAACTTGACCGCCGAGCTGGTTGAAGTGGGATGGATTCAAAATCATAGAGTATGTTTTTGTCATAATGCCCACCACTATAAATTCCAATTAAAAAAAAGCAAAATGTGGTGCATAGTGACTGCTTGTGGATACGGGATTTTTTTTTTTCCACATCTGGCCAGCTGGTCAAGTTGTAGATGGCTTTTAGATCTGAATTAAGAGAATTTCAGCCGTCATTTGGCCTCTGGGACAGACTGGCGACTTCAAACAACCCTTACGTACATTGTAGGCTCGCAGCCAAACAACCCTTACGTACATTGTAGGCTCGCAGCTATACCTGTAATTAGTTTACTGTATGTATTGCAAGACATTGCACGCAGTACGCATCCTGTCATTCACGTGTACCCAAATCTGAGCCCGGTCATTACCTGTGTGTACACAAGGAATTAAGATTGATCTCTGCAATTGATCGGACTTATCCGGTATTTGTGAGAATGAGAAAGACGTTACTCCCCGGCTCCAATTATAACGTTCATTGTTTTATTTTGGACCGCAGACCGACCACCTGCCAACTGCGTGACGTCAGATCGGTGCACCTGCTCCTCAATCTCCGCCATCATCAGCCCGTCCCTAGAAAAACCCCCTCGCCCCCTCGCCCCTTCCCTCTCCGAAAACTCCAAAATGGCCGAAAATCGGTACTCGGTGGATTACGCCCGTCTGGGCACATCCAAGTGCAAGAAGTGCAAGCAGGGGATCGCCAAGAAAGAGGCCCGCATTGCCAAGGTCGTGGCCAACCCTTTCTCGGAGGACGGGGGCGACATGAAGCAGTACCATCACGTCAGGTGCATGTTTGAGGCGCTGCTGAAGGCGCGGCCCACCACCAAGAAGATTGACGACACGGAGGACCTGGAAGGCTACGACAAGATGGAGGATGAGGACAAGAAGACACTTAGGGAACTGATTGCAGGTAAATGAACTTCCGTAGCTTATCCCCCTCCATCTAACCACCCCCCCCCAAAAAAAAAAAATTAAAAAAAAAATCTTTCCCCCTTCCCCGGTTCGAATCCTACCCAATGCCCAAGCTGCCTCTGTTTTTGTTGTTATTGTTGTTGTTGTTGTTTTGTGGTTTTTTTTTCCAAACGAGCAAGCGGGCAAATGCATTGAGCACAGAGTGCCGATTGCGTCGGTAAAGGGCAAACCCTCGCCGAATTACATTCCCTTCGTCGGTGTTTCTTCCTCATTGCAACCCTGCTCTCACGCCTTTCAATCCCGAAATCCCACCCCCCCCCCTCATCCCTCCTGACCCTTTCTCCAGCATCTCATCTCACACCTCGTTCCCGCAGCCGCAGACTCAAGGCCAACAATTCCAGGGTCCAGCCCGTCATTTTCTTCTTTCTTTCGTTCTTTTTTAATCAAGTAAGACCAGGGTCTTGCCTGTCATAATTGAATGAAAGTTGAACAATTTCATTTTTAGGCCCTTTCTCAGAGGCAAAAAATAAAATGTGTGTATAAATATATATAATACACACACAGAGATATTCTGTCTTTGAGAAAGGTCTTGCCATTTTGAGACACAGATATTTGGAATGAGATGTCACCTCTTCTTCTTCTTCTTTTTGGGGGGAGTTTTGGGAAGGAAATTTGACACTGTGACAGATGTTTCTTGCCTGAAAATTTGCACTTCAAATGGTTCAGTCACTTGGGAAACCAAAGGGCATTCAGTTTATACAGAAGGATTTACATTTCATTCAGATACAGTTCTGATTGAGGAGCCCAGTCGTCCTTGATAATAGTTTTGAGTACATTTGAAGTAGGCCCTATTCATTTCCAAAATTATGTCGATTTCATTCTTGCATTTTCTATTTTTGTGGTCCGCAGTGTCCCAGCTAAACTCAAAGCTAAGATTTTTTTGCTTTAAGGTGATATACAAAAATGAAGGGCTAGCCCTTCCCTTTGATCTCTCCCTACCAGCTTCACTCTTTGTCCTCTGTTTCTCATCCGTTTCCTATTCACTCTCTCCCCCCTTCCTTCGTGTACATGTATCTGTTTTGTCCTTGTCACTCTGCCTTTGAGAAAGGTCCTGCTAGGATCGAAACGTCAGGCCCACTAAATTTTAAGATTTTTTTGCTTTATTAGAAGCAAAGTACATGTACAGGAACATAAGGGAACAAAAAGCTTGGAATTAAAAAAAAAATGAAAATGGCAAATGGTTTTCTTTTTTCAAACTACAATTTTCATTTTCATGAAATGGTAATCTGGGTACACACATTATTCTGCACATAATACACAGTATACTGCACTGTAGGATACATGCATTTCCTTGAAGTTGAAAATCTATACAGTATGTGGAATGTACATGTAAATTAAAGGTACACTGTACATGTACAGTGTTGTGTGTGTACGTTATGAATTACTTTTTTATTGAAAGTGAAACTTAATCACCTTTGATAATTTTTTTTTTATAGGGCTACAGGTAGGCCTTCATGTAATGAGAATTTTGTGATTTCAACAATGTGTGTTTTAAACAAGTGGGTAAAAAATTCTCTGTGAGCAAACGAGAAAACAAATATCACACATTCCCAGAATCTTCTCACAGAACTAACTTTCAGTTTCTACAAATCTGTACAAAATATACACAAGTGCCCATTGGTGTTACTGGTAGAGAGTGTTAAAGCAACTTAAAGAAGAAGAAGAAAAAAAAAGACATTTGAATTTGGCCCAGTTGTGCAGCCACTATTAGGGGCAGACTTTGAAACATTCCAGAGTTGTCTGTAAACGGCCTCCCAAATCGGCACCCCTGTAATTGATGGAAACCCACTCAAGTAACCTCCCAACAGCCCTCATTAATTCCTAAATGCTCCTTCTTGCTCAATCTCCACAAACCTTCCTCCCCTACCCCCCCCCCCCTCACCCCCTCTCCACTCTCCCTCTTTCCCCTCTCGAGAAGGTATGACCGTTGATTTCCTTTGCAAATGGGGCGCGGGGGTTCTAGAAGACCCTAACGTCGCTTCTGGCTCAGCCTGAGGCAAGGAGGTGGGGGGGGGGGTTGTTGAGCAAGTTTTGGTTCGAGAGATGCCACTCCTCGTTGGCCAGTCCTGGCAAGAGTTTGTCAAATGAGCTGAAGCCTGTCGCCAATTCCCCCGTCCCCCCCCCCTCCTCCACCACACCATCATCACGGCAGCAACACCGGAGGGCGATATTGTGATCCGTGTCTGAACAGATACTGCATGTCTAGTTGTGGGGGGGGGGAGTGGGGAGCGGGGGAGACGGACGCATCTTGTTGCATCTTTGAGGAGCCCATGCACGAAGGCCGTTGGTGGGGTGGCCGGCAACACCGCTTTCCCCCGGGGTCTCTTTGCTAAGCACTCTCACCTATCAGTCTCAGCCCCGATGATGATCCCCTTGCTCTCACTTGTCTCTCCATCTCCTTCGCATCCTTCCCTCAAAGTTTTCCTCAAACCCCCCCCCCTCCTCCACACTTCTCTCCCTCTCTCTATTTCCTCTCTCTCTTCTCTCTCTCTCTCTTTCTCTCTTTCTCTCTTTCTCTTTCTCTTTTTTCTCTCTCTCACTCTCTTTCTCTCTCTTTCTCTCTCTGTCTCTCTCTGCCTCCCTTTGTCTCTCTCTGTCTCTCTCTTTCTCTCTCTGCCTCTCTCTCTCCCCCCTCTCTCTCTCTGTCTCTCTCTACCTCTCTCTGCCTCTCTCTGCCTCTCTCTCTGCCTCTGCCTCTCTCTGCCTCTCTTTGTCTCTCTCTGTCATTCTGTCTGTCTCTCTCTGCCTCTCTCTCTGCCTCTCTCTGCCTTTCTCTCTCTCTGTCTCTCTCTGCCCCGCTGTCTTTTGCTCCCTCTTGCTCCCTCTCTCTTTCTCTCGTTCTCTCTTACTCTCTTTCTCTCTGCCTCTCTCTGCCTCTCTCCAGGTCTGTCTCTGTCTCGACCCTCTCTATCTCTCTGCCTCTCTCTGCCTCTCTCTGCCTCTCTCTGCCTCTCTCTGACTCTTTCTCTGCCCTCTCCATTTCTCTGTCCCCCTCCCTCTCTCTGCCTCTCTCTGTCTCCCTCACTCTCTCTCTCTCTTCTCAGACCCTTCAAAAAAACCAACCTCGTGATCCGTGATTGTATCCAACCCCACTACATGTGTACGTGTAACCCTCCTCTCTCTCTCTCAAAGTTGTTTTTTCAGTATCTCTCTCTCTCTCTCTCTCTCTCTCTCTCTCTCTCTCTCTCTCTCTCTCTCTCTCTCTCTCTCTCTCTCTCTCTCTCTCTCTCTCTCTCTCTCTCTCTCTCTCTCTCTCTCTCTCTCTCTCTCTCTTCGATGATTCTGTTCTCTTCCCCCAAAAGCAGCTGTTGACTCTGCTCTGGATGCGTCAGCACCATTTGTTTAAATGACATTATCCCGGGTCCTAATTGCTTCATCGGTATTCAGCCCCTCGTCTACACAGCCACTGGCAGAGCGGACCCAAACTTCCTCATCTTGAACACTCCAATAAAAACTCTTCTCCCCCCCCCCACCTCTCCCTCTCTCTTTATTTGTTCATATTTATTAAATTTTTTCCCCCCCACCCTCTCCATCTCAGTGTCCGAGTGAGTGGCGATGCCCGGAGATCTCTTAGATTAAAGAATCCCTGGAATATTTGCATTTGGGAACGGGGTAAACTCTCGGTCGGAGACACTCTGCCCAAAAGTTTTCCCCGAGCAAATCTGAAGTAAATCCCCCCCTGCAGAAATTCAAATGCCTAAACACACAAACACAAATGGCATATGTGCACATTTTACAGTCTACCTGTGAAGTGCTAGATTTAAGATGTACGTCTGCATGTACATGTACATATACCTACACATCCTTTTGCATTGTATAGATGTACTGTATGTACATGTACACTGTACAGCCTACATGTATTGCAGTGACACCATATAGTTAACACATCTCTTTACAGGCGGAGTGTGGCTCTGAAAAGAGCTGACGTAACTTTTTTGAGCTATCCAAACTCCTTCTTGAAAGAGATGTGTTACATGGTGTCACCGCAAACCTTCCTCTTTTTACATACATGTACATGTACTTCCACCATGCAAACCTTCAAATCTTAACTATGCCTGTGTTTAATGTACAGTACAGTACATGTATCTATTCTGGTACAAGTACAGTATGTAGTCCATTTCATCAAACTCATCGTTCAAATTAGTAATCGCAATACGATGAGCGATTTGCAAAAACCATGCAATCTACATGTACAATGTGTGTACCTGTATCGTACATGTAGAGCAATTGATCCATTGTGAGTTGAGTTTTACTACATGTAACTTATGGCTTTGTGAAATCCACCTCTGGTCTTGTATGCACACTGTACTTCCTGCTAAAGTTGAGAAATCGTTACTGCCCACTGAGTACAGTATTTGGCTTTTCCTAAAATATTTGAGAGGGCCCATTGTCTTGATGCCAGCAGGATCTTTCTCAAAGGCAGAATGACAAGAACCTCCCCCCCCCAAAAAAAAAAGAAGATTGGAAAGGGGAGAGGCAATGGGATATGGATGACAGAAAAATGGACAAGTGATGAAAGCTGATCGGTAAATGTACGTAGACGGGGGCGAGATCAAAGGGAAGGGCAGGGATTGGGGAAGGTGTAGCCCTGGGAAAATCCTGGACAGATCAATGGGAAAAAACCGGGAAAGATCAATGGGAAAAACCGGGAAAGATCAATGGGAAAAAAGATCAGAGGTAGAAGTGGGGGAATGAACGCAAGAAAGGAGGATTATATAAGTCAACATGCAAGGTGTTACGTCTGTACTTCAGAAGACACTTCATCCCCAGACCCCAGCGTATGTACATAGTGTACATGTACCCGTACATGTACAGGTGCGGTGTGTACCGGTATACTGTATCTTGGCTGAGACAGAAGAATATCACTTTTAGAAAATTGACATTTGGCTTTGGTTGATGTCGGGATCAGTATTTGATTTGATTTGGCGGGATGGATCAAGTTCCAAGGAGTAGGAATGTGTTCATTCAATATTTCAATTCCACATAGGCCTAAAACCTCCCGTGGCGATCTCCGCCTTCCGGAGGGGAGGAGCGCACCTACATGTAGCTGTATGTACCTGGCTTTTACCCCTAGCAGATGAATGTGATTCACCACGAGACCAATAAAAAAAAAACCACTGTTATTTTATACCTTCTACATAAATACACATACCCTCAATTTTTGGTTGTATTTACTGTTTGGGGTCTGTGGGGAAAATCCGGTCTTAGCAAGGCCAAGAGTCGGCCGAGGAGTGTACGAGGCTAGAAAAACAAGGGTAGAAGTACAAGAAGGACACGGCGGAACCGGAGATTGAAATTCAGATCCCTCTCGGAGGCAAATCGGGTCGTACCTGAATCGGTTGACACATAAACCAACTCTTTTTTTTGTCTCCCAAGTGACGGAGAGCTTTTCTTTGAAGCTCGGACCTTCGAGGAGATTCCGTGGGTAAATTTCTCTATCTGCCATTCCTGTCATTTCTTTTCTTTCTTTCGTTTGTTTTCCCCCCAGTAGTACTAAAAAATGTTACAATTTGCTCACTGCCTCAAAAAAGCCCCAAAGTGAAAATAAAAAAAAAACAGTATTAGGGCCTGACGTTTTGGTCCTAGCAGGACTAAAGTTTACTAAACCTAACCCCTAACCCTAACCCTTTGAGAATGGTCCTGCTAGGATCGAAACGGAAACTGCCTTTGAGAAAGGTCCTGCTAGGATCAAAACGGGAACTGCCTTTGGGAAAAGTCCTGCTAGGATCGAAGGGGAACTGCCTTTGAGAAAGGTCCTGCTAGGATCGAAACGTGAACTGCTTTTGAGAAAGGTCCTGCTAGGATAAAAACGGGAACTGCCTTTGAGAAAGGTCCTGCTAGGATCAGAACGGGAACTGCTTTTGAGAAAGGTCCTGCTAGGATCGAAACAGGAATTGCCTTTGAGAAAGGTCCTGCTAGGATCGAAACGGGAACTGCCTTTGAGAAAGGTCCTGCTAGGATCAAAACGGTAACTGCCTTTGAGAAAGGTCCTTCTAGGATCGAAACAGTAACTGCCTTTGAGAAAGGTCCTGCTAGGATCGAAATGGGAACTGCCTTTGAGAAAGGTCCTGCTAGGATCAAAACGGGAACTGCCTTTGAGAAAGGTCCTGCTAGGATCAAAACGGGAACTGCCTGTGAGAAAGGTCCTGCTAGGATCGAAATGGGAACTGCCTTTGAGAAAGGTCCTGCTAGGATCAAAACGGGAACTGCCTTTGAGAAAGGTCCTGCTAGGATCGAAATGGGAACTGCCTTTGAGAAAGGTCCTGCAAGGATCGAAACGGGCATTCAACCTTTGCGAAAGGTCCTGCTAGGATCAAAACGGCCTTTCTGCCTCTGAGAAAGGTCCTGCAAGGATCAAAACGGGCATTCGACCTTTGAAAAAAAGTCCTACTAGGATCGAAACTTCAGGCCCTCCTAATTATTTGATACTCTTTTTTTTTCTCTTCCCCCCCCCCCCATTATCAGACCTTGCCGCTAAGACACAGAACAAGGCTAAGACACCAGCCAAGAAGAAGATGTCCCAGGCGGTGCTATCGCCGGCGGGTAAGGTGGTGTCTCCCGCCAAAGCCTCGGCCCCCACTACGCCTGCCAAACACACAGGTAAGTTATCATCAACCAGCCTTGGAGGGTAGGTTACCCCCTCTATGGTCACCCTAGAGTCCTTGAACCAGTCCCTCGGCCTGCCTGCCTGTAATTGTGCCATGCATTCTTACATAGGTCCACTTTAGCCGGGATGCATTCCTCATTCCGAAAAAATTTTTTTAGAGCCAAGCGATAAATTTCCCCTATTATTGAGATCACACAACATTAATCACTCTTTGGATTACCATTCATCATTTTTGATTTTGATTTTGATTTTGATAGATTTTGCCCGGCAACGAGCACATGATGATTTCAATTCTTGGTGTATTTTTATGTCTTTGAAAGGCTTTGGTTGTTTTTTGGTTTTTTTATTAAGATCAGCTGTGTGTTAAAATTAAGGTCCTGCTGATACCAATGTTTTGGGCCCATGTTCATGAAATCCAGAAAGCCATAATTTTGTTTTTCTCTGACTAACATCAACATCCTGTCTTGCTGGATGGTTAATGAGAGCCAAAAAATGTCCTCTATTTTTTTTTTTAAATGACGCATTGTTAAAAAAACAAAAAAACACCATTTGGCGGTCATAGTCACCAGAAAAAGATTCCAGACGGGAAGTGGTTAACTCCCACACAAAGAGAATCCTCGGTTACTGAAAGTGCGAGAACCAACTTTCAGTAAGCGGACATTGTCAGCCGACATTTTGACTTACTGCCAACCAACTTGCATGGTACTGCCGTCACTGGGAGCCACTTCGTCTCTCGAGTCCGCCGTCTACCCATCAAATGTTTTGCCAGGGGTTGATTTCATCAGTCTCATCGGCACAATTCACCATCAATCGCAAGACGAAGAGCGGTGCACAGAAAGCATACGGACCAGCAGAACGTACGAAGGGTTTGTCCGTCGTAAGCTGAGCTGCGCTGTATCGTAAAGGCTTTGCGAAATCCAGCCCAGGTCTCGGGGGGGGGGGGGGGGCCCTGCTCGCTGCCCTCTGGTTTGCCGTCGCGGGAGCCTTGCTCTTGCTCCTCAAGAATGGGGAAGGGAATCTCAGGAAGCAGGGCATAATGTACATGCAGATTGGGCTGGCGTGCCGCAGTCACAGTTGATATTGTCTTCATCGGTGTCTCCCCGTGCTCTCATGTTTATTGCTAAAACAGCAATTGATTCGGCGAAATTGGTCCCTGTCTAAGTGGGTCAATCCCCTGCCCTCTATGTATGTACATTCCTGGCGACCCAGCTCAGGTGATTTGAAAAAATCTTGAGTTACCGGAGCTGCGAGCAAGAATCCAGCCAATTGGCGTCCTACCGGTAGCTACAATGTACGTGCACTTTAATGGGCTCACTTCTAGCGAAGAATTCCCCGAATCAATGGAATTGGTCCCTGTCTAAATGGATCGACCCTAGCCCTCTTAAGCTTCGAGAGCCGAGCTTTGAGAAGAGTTGTCACAGCATTTGGAGAAAAAAAAAATCTTGAGTTACCGGAATGGCAAGAAATAAGTCGGCAGGAATAGCTCCCTCACCATTCAAATTGGCTCGAGCGTGCCCACAAAGAACCCCACCCACTACGATTAGAGGCAATTTGCCACCGTCAGCGAAGAGAATCGATGTAATTTGGCCCCGCTTGAATGATGAGTTAAACCGTGACTCCCCTCAGCTTGTAGAGCAGATCCTTGAGAAAGTTTTTTGTCTCGGCCGACAAGATCCAAGTCATGAATGCGAAGGGTTCCCCCCCCCTCCCCCCGAAATCCCTCCTCGTACTACTCGTAATGCACGCCGGCCGCGGCCCGAGTGTGTGCCCATGACATTCCCAGCTAAAAACCACAATATAACAATCGAGGTATGTCTTGCAGCACCGCGACGGCTGTAATGGTGTCAAACATGCACGTGATGGCCATCTTCTCTTCTCCGTTGCATTCGAACTGCACACCCTCGTCGTCGTCCGAACCACAACCCCCCCCCCCTCCCCCGGCGAAACCGAGAGCAAATGAGTCATTGAGTAATCACTAAACCAGGGTAAATACGGTAAGGAAAACCGCCATCGCTTTTATATCTTCCTCCCAGACGGGTCCGACGAGTCTTTTTCTTTCTTCCTCCGAAGCCGCGCTCGCTTATCCTGGATATTAGGGGCTGCCTCGCGTCTCGATGCAGGAGGGGATATTCAGGGGCCACGGTTGTCTATCTCAAGCCTCTCCTTCCTAGTCACCCGGAATTTCCTGTGTTTTTTTTTTGGGGGGGGGGCTTTCGGAAATAGAAATTGGAGCTTCGTTTTGTAACTGTGTAAAGTGTTGACATGCTGTGAGTAGATTGGTGGCCCCAAAAGGTGGCAATCATCGACTTCGTTACGAATCCTTCAAAAGTGGAGTTCTGATTCTCCTGAGATGCTTTACGTACATGTGTACACGTACAGTGTACGGTTGACGAGATTCTTTAGCTTTGTGCCATGCTGGGAGGCCCCAACTTTTTGTCACGAAAGCTGCGCGTCCGCTGGACTTGAAACTCACCGAGACTGTGGTTACTTTCCCCATCTGAAGTCCAGTGGAAGCAGCCCAGTCATGTTTCCTCTTGGTTTGATACTTTATAACTGAGTCCAGTGGTTACTTTTACTGGCCAACCTCTGCCCGGTGAAATGCAACTTGGTAAAACAAACACAGCCGATCAGATATCAGCCTGTGTTGTGCCATCCGTGACAACATGCTGTGCACGTTTTCTGCATACATGTACATGTACATCACGCAATACAACCAAACTCCTTCGTGACAACCGCCGGAAATGGTTCTATTTCACAGGCCAGTGTGGTCAACATGTAGCCTCAAAGGTGACGTCATATCGCCAGCTTGTTTACTGTAGCCATCATCGCAGTTAAATTTCCCATTTTTGTTGGAAAATGTTAAAATGCGGCTTTCGACCTTTTTGCCGAAACATTGACAGTCAATTTTTACAGCTTCGGATTCCATCAGATGTGGAGATGGGAAAGGGGGGGGGGGTTCATTGTAGAAATCTGCCCTCGGGGAGAAGAGTAAAGGTAGCTCCTCGATGGCAGTTTCAGTGGCGGCTGAAAAAGTGGCGCCAAGCCTTGTAGCGGACTTGTAAGGACTGCATTGACGAACTGGGGCTAAGACAGATCTGCTCATGATGGAACTATAATGGAACATTTGTAAACACTGCTCATCATTGCAGGGATTACCACTGATGCAATCCTGAAATGATGAGGCAGTCCTCAACGGGATGGGGGTGGGGAGTTGTTGAAAATATGTCCCCCCCTCCCTTTTTCTCCTTAAAGGGGAGACTGCCAGAGAGGAAGGTGGAGAGAAATACAGAGACAGTCATAGAGATAGGAGGGGAGGCAGAGGGAGACAGATAAGAAAGGCCAGCAGAGAGACAGAGGACACAGAAAGAGGCAGAGGGAGAGAGAAAGTGATAGTCAGAGAGAGATGGAAAGACAGAGACACAGGGAAAGACAGACACAGAGAGAGAGAGAGACAGAGAAACAGAGATAGACAGACACAAATAGAGACAGATAGGCAGAGAGAGATAGAGAGACAGATACATATACAAGTACAGATAGACAGAGCGACAGACAGACACAGATAGAGACAGAGAGAGGCAGATAGAGAGACAGAGAGACAGATCTAAAAGGAGGCAGGGTGACAGACAGACACAGATAGAGGTAGAAAGAGGCAGAGAGATACTGTAGAGAGACAGATACAAGTAGACAAAGAGACAGACCGGTACTGATAGAGACAGAGAGGCAGAAAGAGATATAGAGAGACAGATCTACAAGAAGGCAGAGCGACAGACACACAGATAGAGACAGAGAGACAGTCTGTAGAAGGAGATGGAGAGAGACTGACAGAAAAAGATTAAGACAGAGATACAAGGGGACAGAGAGAGAGAGAGAGAGAGAGAGAGAGAGAGAGAGAGAGAGAGAGAAAGAGAGATAGAAAGAGAGAGAGAGGCAAAGAGAGGCAGAGAGCAATGTCCTCCACCTGGTGATGTCACCGTCCTGGAGCCGATAGAACATTCCCCCTGCAGGCCCCGTGTCAGTTAAAAAAAAAAAAAAAAGCAATCCGATCAAAGGGCCATTTTTATTTCCGTCCCCGTCGCGTGGCACCTCGGTCCCCTACCCCCTTCAGCCACATGCTCCACCTGCCAAGGTCCCTTGTCCCTCAGTAACCCTCGGGTACCTCGGCCTCAACCCCCGATATCGGATGACCACGACGACTGCATCTCACCCCTCTTGCATCTCCCCCCCCTTCCCCCCCCCCCACTCCCTCATCTTCCTGGGCTTTCAGAGTGTTCGGCACAAAGTCCCAGCGAGGAGGGGGGGGGGGGGCCAACAGACTATTGTCCGGTAGATTTCTAAGAGAGTCTCCAGTTGCCCCCGTGCGCTGCGAGCATCGCTGATGGAAGGGTCCTTACTCACTCAAAAGCAGTTCTTAAAAGAGATGAGGAGTTTCCAGCCAGCATCTCAAGACTTTTCCATGGAAGCAGAGGTGAATCGTAACCAGGTTATTTTTTTTTTATTTTTTTTATATTTTTTTTTATAAATTCAAAAGAATGCCATCTCTCAATTCTTCTGCTATTTTTTTTTTTTTTTTTTTTTTTTTTAGCGAGCAACTCGGGAGCGCCGTCGACGAGCGCCGGCACTTCCGTCTCCACGGCAACCACAGACATCCACCACGCAGACAACTCCTTCAGGGAGTTCCGCAAGCTCTGCGCCCGCATCGCCGACCAGTCTGCCTACCTGGCCAAGACGAGAGAGGTCGAGACCTTCCTCAAGAAGGGAGCGTCCGGAGGTGACTGATTCCCGAAGCCCTTTTTTTTTCTTTTTTCTTTTTTTTTCTTTTTTCTTCTTCTCTTGATCTCCTTATCATTGGAATACAGAATGTGAAAAATGGAGAGTAATGTCACGAGAGAACTCCCTGATGCCAACAGGTTTATGGAAATGCCCCAAGCTAGGGGGAATGACCTTGGGACAATTTCGTAGGACTCCTTTTTGCACCAAATCTTGCTCGACCACTTCAATCCTGAACTTCCACATTTTGGAGCACCGGTGCAGTTGCCGTGCACCTACCACAAAGCAATATGTAGCTCGACAAAAAAAACCACAGACATCTGATTGCGTAAGGTTTGACTTGCTTTAACGCAAAGTGTGCTCAGATGGGAAGAGCACTTGTGTGCAAAACCAGAGGTCTCGAGGTTCAAATCCCGGTCCAGTCAAAGTTTTCTTTGCCATTTTTACAATTTTTTTTTCAAAGTCTACTCTTATTGATTGAATCCACAGATATTGTTTGCCAATTGTTGAGCGAGATTTGAAAATGTCACATCATTTTATAAAAACCTGTGTAGCGGTGATGGCCTTGTAGAATGAGGTGGATTTTGATGATTAGCAAACTACTGTCGATTACATTATCGAAAGCAAACAGTATCACGTATGTAAGATATGGTAATAGTTGCAGCTACCGTATGGTTGGCTTATGTTGGCTATCCTGGAAGACAGTCCATGACACAGAAAGTTCAAATGCAAGTCAAAACCAGGGGCCAATTTCATAGAGCTGCTTAAGCGCCAAAATCTGCTGAAGCACAAAAAGTCAGGGTTTGTAGGATCACCTTGCCAACCCAAACTTCGATTTCCGTTTCCTTCTAAGTAAAGAAGAGTGGAATACAAGTCAAAAGCAATGGGCATCGCATCGCAGTGCGGTTTGTAATCCTGCTTACACGAGGGTGACTTTTCTTGCTTAGCAGAGTTTTCACGCTTAAGCGGCTCTGTGAAATTGGGCTCAGGTATGGTAGGCTAGCTTTTATTCAAACCTACAATTTCCACGCTCAGCAGTCTCATACTCAAGTACCGGTATCTCTTTGGCCCTGATGCGTACCAGAGGAAGGGGGCGTTACGTCGTTGCTATGCTTGACTCGTCTTCATCCTGTCATCTTTTGCCAGACGGTTTCCAGGGAGACAACTATCTCTTACTGAAGCTCTTGTTGCCGGGCGTGGTCAAGCGCGTCTACAACATCAACAGCAAGCAGCTCGTGAAGGTGTTCAGCATGGTGAGTCGGTACCACTGCACAAACAGTGGCCATATTTCAGGAGATGATGTTGTTAATACTTGCATGCCGGGGTAAAAGAATTTAGAGGTGCTGAAGTCTCGATCTTAGCAGGACCATTTTTCTTGATTTTGATTTTTTTTCTTGATTTCTTTTTTTTCTTGATTTTTTTTTTCTTGATTTCTTTTTTTTCTTGATTTTTTTTTCTTGATTTTTTTTTTTCTTGATTTTTTTTTTATTTTATTTTTTTTCTTGATTTTTTTTTTCTTGATTTCTTTTCTTTTCTTGATTTCTTTTTTCTTGATTTGGTCTTTCCTCGTGTTACTTTGGCAATTTTTTGTTTTGTTTTGATGTCTGACGTGGACAGGTGTTTGAGACCAACTTGGAGGAGATGGTGACAGACTTGGACCAAGGGGATGTGGCGGAGACGGTCCAGAAATTCTTCATGGAGAGCGGCGCCTGTCCCCCTGCCAAGAAGAGCACTCTCTCAATCCATGAGGTAGGTTGGAAGGAAGACACAAACATTGTATGGCAGACTGCAGATTTATACAAATAAAAATTTTAAAAATGCCAAAGGAATCTTTGACCGGACCGGGACTGGGACCTCTGGTTTAAAGCCCCTACACAGCAGTGGTAAGATCGAAAAACAGAAATGTTCACAGATTTACATAGATCTACACAGCATTGATAAGATCGAAAAACAGAAATGTTCACAGATTTACATGAAACTTATACACCCTTCACCCTTCACTGAGCTAATCCCCTCACCAGGATCCCTCTCTACACTACCTAAGCCCCACTCCCAGTTGGAATCCAGCATTCTCCTGAAGACGAGCACAGTATACTGTTCGAAACGTCGAGTTCCTCCGGTTCTTTTCAGAACCACACTTACTCACAAAGAGAATTTACATGGTGTCTCTGCAAACCTATTTATCCAAACTGATACAGTTTGAAGATGGTTATGGTAGAAACCTCTCACTGAAATATTTCTGCCTAAAATGTTGTACATGTATTTTTGGAGAAAAGAGTAAAAGAGATAGTTTATGTCTTGCCGAGATCTAAACTATTTTTCGGAACAGTACGGCGTTAAATGCTGCATTTTCGCGAAACAAATAAAGCAGTTTTCACGATTATGCTATTTCATGCATATGTTGGATCAGACAACGTATGGATGCTACTCTTTGACCTCGACCAATGTTGTGTAGGGGCTTTAACGTACCAGCACTCTTTTTTTTTTTTCATTTTATTTATTTCTCAAAACATAGAGGGCCTGACGTTTCGATCCTAGCCAGGACCTTTCTCTTTGCCTTTGAGAAAGGTCCTTTTGGGATCAAAACGTCAGGCCCTCTAACTTTTGAGATTTATGTTTTGCAGGTCATTTCAGTCAGTTTTTTGGTATTGACTTTTTATCTGTTTTCTCAAAATTTAGTGGGCCCGACATTTCGATCCTAGCAGGACCTTTCTTGAAGGCAGAGCCATTTTTTTATTTATGAAAAGTCGCCCAAAACAAGGCTATAAAGCCACTCAATGTTAAGGGCTATTAAGGAAAGGAGATAGGGAGGGACTCAGGAAGGCTGGAGATAGGAATTGATATTCCTCTTAAAAAAGGGCAAGATCGTACAAAGGTGGAAAACATGAACATGGAAGGGAATTCCAGAGAGGGGCAGACAGTGTGTTACGTCCTTAGATGGTGGCCTTCCCTAAAAGTCAAGTAGTCTTTGCCGGGGTTGGGGCGCCAGCCAGAAACATTCACCCATTACCTGCCATATACATGTACATGTATCTCCAGAGTTAATGCCCCCATTTTCATTCATTTACAAGCGTATAAATTGTTATAAACCTGGCTACAGCAGTTCATGGATCTCAAAGAGTGGATGCAGCTTTTTCCGTTTTCAGTTTTTACAAATCTTAAAAGATTTTTTACAGGGGGTGTGATGTTTCACCAAGGAAGATTTTTCATGCTTAGTAGATTTTCCATGCCTAGTAGATTTTCCAGGCTTAGTAGATTTTCCAGGTGTAGTAGATTTTCCAGGTGTAGTAGATTTTCCATGCTTAGTAGATTTTCCAAGATTAGTAGATTTTCCATGCTCAGTAGATATTCCATTCTCAGTAGATTTACCATGCTTAGTAGATTTTTCCATGCTTAGTAGATTTTCCAGGTGTAGTAGATTTTCCATGCTTAGTAGATATTCCATTCTCAGTAGATTTACCATGCTTAGTAGATTTTTCCATGCTTAGTAGATTTTCCATGCTCAGTAGATTTTCCATGCTTAGTAGATTTTCCATGATTAGTAGATTTTCCATGATTAGTAGATTTTCCATGCTCAGTATATTTTCCATGCTTAGTATATTTTCCATGATTAGTAGATTTTCCATGCTTAGTAGATTTTTCATGCTTAGTAGATTTTCCATGCTTAGTAGATTTCCATGATTAGTAGATTTTCCATGCTTATTAGATTTTCCATGCTTAGTAGATTTTCCATGATTAGTAGATTGTCCATGCTTAGTAGATATTCCATTCTCAGTAGATTTACCAAGCTCAGTAGATTTTCCAGGCTTAGTAGATTGTTCATGCTTAGGCAGTTAATGAAACCGGGCCTCCGTTCTTACATGTACATGTACATGTATAGCGAATCCAAGAAGATGGGAAATAAGATAATATGGCGACAATTTGATAGGTTTAATAATAAAAGGAGCCAGGTAAGAATAATATAACTGAGATTTGAGCCTGATATAATCAGCTGAGCTATGTAGCCCTAAGGTGGTGGCCTTCCAAAATACCTGGGTTTTTTTTGGGGGGGGGGCAGGCTTGAGGTATCATTCAGAAGCATTCACTCATTAATTGCAGTATATTTCCAGGGATCTCATTTTGTTTTTCATCTCCACAAATTACAAGTAGTTATGAACCAAGGTTTCAAATTGAGATGTTAATTACCCTTTCCTTTTTATTTTTAAATTGTCTTTCAATTCGCTGTTCTTCATATCAGATTGTTCCTTCAACTTCCCATCTCCCCCCCCCCTCCCCCCCTCCCCCCTCTCCCTCTGATATCATCCATGTCATTTTGCCTTCTGGAAAGCTCATTTTCCGTTCCGATCCGATCCTATCTCTGCGGCAAGGTGGAAACAAAATAACATTCTGCCCTTAAGACGGATTCGGCGGATATTGAAATTTGAAATGCCAGTCTTCTCTGACTTCTGCAGAGGGTGGCTTGGTTTTGGGAGGGGTAGACGGCGGAGGGGGGAAATTTGAGGAATAAAATTGAAGCAAAATGAGAAAGAAAGCCGTTGAAATGAACGAAATGAACAAACAGTTAGTTGGGGAATCAATTCTCCTCAAACATTTTTTTTAACTGGTGTGAATGTACGGGTAGCTGTTATACAGTTTAAAAAAAAAAATCTCTACTTGTACGATTGCAAATTGATCTGAACTTATATTATGATAGGGCAGGGGTGGAAAAAAACCAGGACCTTTCAAAATACGAGGGGAAATATTTGAGTTCCCAAACATACGCGTAACATGTTTGTGTGGGAACTAACATATTTCCCCTCTAGAGAGTTTTATCTATTTATTTATTCATTCATGTATTTGCCACATCCAAGAGTGGAAGGACTGCAAATTACAAAAATAATTAAATTCTGAAGAGCTAGAATGTTTATTTCTTTAAGACACATGCATTATAGATCTATGAGTTAGAAAACAACAATAAATAGGAATAATCCCTCACAGGTAGTTTTTTTTTTTTTTTTTTTTTTTGATGACGTCTGGTAACGTGTGTGATAGTTTGCTCCACTTTTTCAAATTTCAGAAATAATTGAATTCTGAAGAGCTAGAATGTTTATTTCTTTAAGACACATGCATTATAGATCTATGAGTTAGAAAACAACAATAAATAGGAATAATATCACACAGATAGTTTATTTTCAATTGTTTTTTTTTTTTGGATGACGTCTGGTAACGTGTGTGATAGTTTTGTCCACTTTTTCAAATTACAGAAATAATTCTGAAGTGCTAGAATGTTCATTTTTTTTAACACACTATGCATTGTAGATCTATGAGTAAGGAAACAACAATGACTAGAAAAATATCTCACAGATAGTTTATTTTCAATTGTTTTATTTTTTTGGATGACGTCTGGTAACGTGTGTGATAGTTTGGTCCACTTTTTTCAAAGTACAGAAATAATTGAATTCGGAAGAGCTACAACGTTCATTTTTGTTAACACACTATGCACTGTAGATCTATGAGCAAGAAACCCACAATGAATAGAAATGATATATCATAGGTATTTAAAAATAATTTTTTTACGACATCTGGTTACCTGTCTTATAGTTTGGTCCACTTTTCTAAGATTGGCCCTGATAAGAAATTGGATCGTGGCTCAGGAACAAGGCTGTATATCGTGAACCCGCTCGTCCGGGAAGCCCCGACTCTGCATCTCTCCTTCCCCAGATAATTGGGTTTACTGGATAATGTTTTCACAACATATTACATCGCCGGGACATCTTGAGACTCTGTTCCCCCCCCCCCCCGACCCTTGCTTCTCTGCCCCCAACCCCCAGACCCCCTGACCAAACGCCCCCCCCCCACCCTTACAAAGGAGTTTTATTACCGCCAATTTGCGGAGCGTAGTCCAATCAGTCAGGCCTGAGCCAATCAGAAGCGTGTCAGGGGCTACAAATGGGCCCATTATAGGCCCGTTTGATCCTATTACAGACCAGCTCTGCCTCTCTCTCCATCCTCGCCGACCCCCCCGTGCTTACCAACACTGTCCACAAAGAGAACCTGGTAATTAGATTATCACTCTTGGCTTCATAGGTCGTGGATGTCAACAATGTTGTCCTCCTTCCCCTCCATCCCTCCCTCCCCTCATGCTTCTTTCTCCCCCATCCCTCCCCTGTCTCTCCCCTCTCTCGCCCTCCCTCTCGCCCTCCCTCTGTCCCTCCATCTCGCCCTCCCCCTGTCCCTCCCTCTGTCTGTCCGTCCCTTTTCTCCTCCATCCTTCCCTTCCTCCCTCCCCTCATCCTTCTTTCTCCCTTTCCCTCCCCTGTCTCTCCCTCCCTCTCTCGCCCTCCCTCTCTTTGTCCCTACCTTTTCCCCTCATCTCTCCCTCCCTCCCCTCATCCTTCTTTCTTCCCATCCCTCTATCTGTTCCTCCCTCCCTTCCTCCCCCTCCTCCTTCCTTCCTCCCCTCCCTCCCTCTTCTCATCTCTCCCTCCCTCCTTCCCTCCCTTCCTCCCCCTCCTCCCTCCTCCCTCTCCCTCCCTCTTCTCTTCTCATCTCCTCTCCCTCCCTTCCTGCCTGCCTGCCTCCCTCCAGTCGGCCGTAGAATAACTCCCCTCCCTGTTTGACATCGACCTGCCTCCCAACCTAATCCGATTATCACAGAGGGCGGCTTGCTAGCCTCTCACTCACTCTCTCTCTCTCTCCCTCTCTCACTCCCACTCCAAAAAAGTCTCAGTTTCACAAGTCACAACCTCAAACTATCAATGTTAGTTACCCTTTCTAGAACCATCACGCAGCATGTCCCAGATGCCTACAGTACATGTATATCTTTACCCTCAAAACCTTTGCCCAGATTGTTTTCCCCGCCTCCTTGACTACTCTCTTCCTCTTCTTCCAAATTCAATATCGTCACTCCTCACCCCTGCAGTGATCCTCCAGACTCGCACTGTCTACTCTCTCTTTCGCCCGAAAACGAAAACAACCCGTCCCCCCACACACAAAAAAACTCCAAGAAATTTCAAGAGGAAATAATGATTCTGTGTTTCATCAACAGACGTTACATCTTAGCCCCGATTTTGATATTAAATTATAATGCCCTGGGCTGTGTTTGGCGTTTGGGAGTTTTTTTTAGATCTCACGGAGACAAGGAAAACAGGACAAGGAGAAATAAAAAAGGAATGAGGGGTATTACCGTGATAGGTCTATAGGGATTGGATACGGTCACGACCGATTGCGTTTACCCCCTTCCTGCAGTAGCCTCAAGAAGGATTGCGTCGCCGCGCAATAATATCCTTCCAATCCATTCCCATCCTAATTTCTGTGATGCTGGTGGCTCGTAGGCCTAAGAGCCCTATACGTATGAGACTCGGAGCCTGACAATGTTCAGTTTTTGGGCTAAGAAAGGACCCACTTGAATTGGTAATTTGGAGAATTGAAACCGTACCAGCATTTTTATTGTTACGCTGCATGAGTACGTAAACTGTACGGCATTTCTCGTCTGTGAGAGTGGCCCTAATTATTATAATGATTGAAAAAAGAATAGAGAAAGTTACCTCCTAAAGGCGTCTTCATACATGCAAGCAGCAACGGAATTCTGCGCAGTCCTAAAATTTAGGATGCACAGTTTTCTACGGGGATGTTTACATCTGGAGCGGACAAATCAATCAATCAATCAATCAAAGAAATTTATAAAGTGCCCGAAACAAAAAAAGTTTGTTCTAAGGCGCTAATGAGGCACTGGAATGAAGACTAATTATTGATGGTATGCATCCTAAAACAGTTTCAGGAGAGTCTTGAATGTATGCAGGGAGGTGGTGTCCCTGATGTCTTCCGGACGTTGATTCCAGGTTCTGGGACCGTATACAGAGAAAGACCTACCAACAAACTGCACAGTTGCTCAGTAAACCGGTTGGTTTAGAAGAAAAAAAAAATTCAAAAGAGCTATTTGTGACCCTGCACAGCATAATGAGGAATAACCCCCACTTATGAGGTTTTGAGATTTGCCAATGATGTGAAAGAGTATTCTATTAGCTTTTAAATGATATCAAATTATAATATCCTCTGATACTTAATTTGTCCAAAAATATATGTTTTTATTTTTATTTTTAATCGAATTGTGAAGATACTTTTGCTTCAAGCGTCGTTTACTCGAAAAGTGTTTTGGTGGGATATTCCTCATGTCGTTGTGCCGAGTCACATTTTTTTCAAAAGATACCGCACTCCCAAATTCTTCGGTTTCTCTTTCGCTCGAGACGCAATCTCCTCGCGAGGATCAGAAGTAAGCGAGCTTCTTCCTCTTGCTTTCGATTCCTTCGTTACGGCGCCGTCGTCTTAAAGAGAACGTCATTTGCATAAATACCGATCCAGTTTCCACTCTTTTGTATTTGGAGAATGTCATTTGCATACGTAAATAGCGAGCGAGTTTCCGTTCCTGTGTAAACGTAAAACGCAGCGCGACTTTCCCGCTTTCCACTGCAGCTCTCCGTTACCGCGAGCCTTTGTAATGTAGGTGGGCCTATATATGACCCGGCACAGCATAATGAGAAATAACCCCCACTTTTGAGATTTTGAGATTTTCTAATGATGTGAAAGAGTACCATTAGCCTTCGAATGATATCAAAATTATTTCCGTGTAAACTTTGTCATTTTTTTGTAAACAGTACAAGGGGACTTCGCTCGTTCATTTGGTACCGGACACAATATAGCAGCGCCATTCTAACTCCTCAAAAGCAGCCATTCAAAAAGGCAGGAACTTTACATTTTCATGAAAACAGTACACAAACACTCCCCCGAAATCCTTGTTTTTTCAACATTTAGAGATGGATTTTGGAAAAATTCTTTGGACATAATGTCCTCCGATACATTAACTTTCCGAAAATACAAAAGAAAAAATGATTTTTTATCAAATTGAGAATATTCTTTGACTTCAGGTGTTGTTTACTCAAAAAGTGTTTTGGTGGGATATGTCGTTGTGCAGGGTCACATATAAGGAAATGGGATCATGGACCGTAGCATGTCGTCCCTGCCTGAGCCCCTAACATTGTGAGCCCACCCTCAATACTTCCATACAACGAAAACCAAGAACCTCTGAATACTATCGCAGATCCCCTACCGGTACCCCCCTTTCCAAAATTACCTCTCTGAGTTAAAGAATGACAGATGGTCCCTCAGGATTCGGAGTCGTTCCCTCGTCCCCTGTCCGTCGTCCGACCACTGTCCCCAATCAGACCCTAGCTTGACCACTGGCTCTGAATCGATAGAGATTAATGGTGACTCGATCCCTCCGGTCACAGATAAAAAAACGATTCGCCCTCCGCCCCATGTCCCGGCTCCTCCGACTCTCCGGTTACTGAAATCGCAAGAAATCCAATCTTTTTCCCACCCACCCTCCATCCCTTTTTTCCCCGCTTTCTTTTCCTTTGTGTCTTTATTTTTTTTTTAATCAGACCATAGGTCAAATTGTTAAGGGCATTATCAATCGATTGAGAATATAATTCCTTTTCCTCTTTTTTTCAAATACTTTTTTTTAGCAGTTTGCAACATTTTTGTATATCACTTTTTTCAGTGATTATTATTTTTTTTATTCGCGTTCGTGGGCGAGTGTTATTTTACAGCCTGTTGTGGCTTAACAGAGAGGTTTGTGGCATTGAGGTTGGGAATGAATGCAGGAATCGTTGCTCCGTCCGGCGGATACACGATCCCATCCTCAATGCCGTCTTTCTCCCCCCCCCTCTCCTCCCTCCGCAGTCCGAACACCCCCTCCCCGTGTTTCGACGCCTCTGCCCGTGTAATACAACCTCTGGGTTATTTTTAAGACTCTAGGACATGTCACGGGCGATTGTACTGCCCGTGGGCTGCTCACTGTAATCGTAGACTTGTGTCCTTTTTGTCAAGAGCGTTCTTTGTCTCGCCACAAAAAAAATAATCGCCCTCGGGGTCTGTACGACAACTCGCCCGACTCAACGGACGAGGGAGCTCCTAGCATTGCTGATGGGCGGACTTTGAGTCACAGAATCCCATTGTCCCCCCCACCCCACCCTCCCCCCCCCAAAAAAAAAGCCCTGTGATTATACGGATTGCGATTTTAATCACGATTCAAACTCCACTTTCTTGACATGTGTTGGGTGATGCAATAAATGCGATCATTCGTGGGATTTGAATTTCCATTCAGATTCCACCATTAGTGCGACTAATATGAAAAATTGCATGTATTTGCCACGCGTGGGTACGCTCACAAGAAGTTGCACTGTTTTTGGGGGGTTAATCCCACAATGCACCGCCCGCGTTCTGACTGACAGGAAGTGCTGTGTTGTACATGTACAATGTATAATTACAATGTATCTCCCTGCATGAGCCACCCCCGCAAGGAAACACGCATCATTTGACCTCAATCGCTAACCACAATCGGCTCGCTTTTGGGGCCTTGTGTTGGGCGACTCTAATAATTTTAGTGAGGCTTTCCAGGCTTCGGCAAATTTGAATGCTTCAGTTGCTCCGTGACATTGCCTTACCACTCTTGAACACGAGAACCCAGATCACTCAAACATCTGAGCCGACGACGTGATGATTTTCAACCTGGTGGGTAGCAACAGCGCCCTCTGTTGGCAGATCTCTGCAGTGCACCGCTCTGCACGTACCTCAGCAGAGACAGTGTACATGTAGGACATCCGATAGAGGCCCATAGAGCTGTGTGTGTATTGAGCACTGGAGCTGTCTCAACTGCAGGATATCACACTCTCCTTTCGGGACAACTGACTCATTCTTGAAATGAGATCCAAAGGTGATAGACTAAAATGTCATGGCAACCTGCTTACTGACTAAAATGACCAGAATGCAAAATCTCAAAAAATGTGGAGGGACTCAAGTGTCGATCCTGGCAGGAATGTCGGGGCCCCCAACAATTTTGAGAAGCCGCAGTGTCAGTTCCAAGACACGGCATCAAATCTTAAAGAGGAAGGGATCGGGTTGCCCTCTGACTGTGACCCCTGACCCTGCCTTGCGCCTGGTTTCTCCCTCCCCACAGGTGGATGACTTTCTGGACGTCATGGCAACGCTCACCAAGGAGACGGAGCAGCAGCGACACCTGACGCGCATCGCCAAGCGCTGCACGGCTAACGATCTCAAGATGGTAGTGCGCCTCATCAAGCATGACCTGCGCATCAACTCAGGGGCCAAGCACATGTGAGTGTGGAGGGGGAAGCAGAGAGAGAGGGAGAGAGAGGGGAGAGAGAGAGAGAGAGAGAGGGAGAGAGAGAGGGAGAGAGAGAGAGAGAGAGGGAGAGAGTGAGAGAGAAATAGAGAGAGAGAGAGAGGGAGAGAGAGAGGGGGAGAGAGAGAGAGAGAGAGAGAGAGAGGGGGGAGGGGGAGGGAGAGAGAGAGAGAGAGAGAGAGAGAGAGAGGGGGGAGAGAGAGAGGGAGAGAGAGAGGGGGAGAGAGAGGGGGAGAGAGGCAGAGAGAGAGAGAGAGGGAGAGAGAGAGGGGGAGAGAGAGGGGGAGAGAGGCAGAGAGAGAGAGAGAGGGAGAGAGTGAGAGAGAAATAGAGAGAGAGAGAGGGAGAGAGAGAGGGGGAGAGAGAGAGAGAGAGAGAGAGGGGAGGGGGGGGGGAGAGGGAGAGAGAGAGAGAAAGAGAGAGAGAGAGAGAGAGAGAGAGGGGGGAGAGAGAGGGAAAGAGAGAGGGGGAGAGAGGCAGAGAGGGGGAGCGAGAGATAGAGAGAGAGAGAGAGAGAGAGAGAGGGGGGAGAGATAGAGAGAGAGAGAGATAGAGAGAGAGAGAGAGAGAGAGAGGGGAAAGGGGTAGAGAGAGGGGAGTGAGAGAGGGGGAAGGGGTAGAGAGAGGGGAGTGAGAGAAAGAGAAGGGGGGAGAGTCAGGGGAGAGGGACAGAGAGAGGGGGAACAGAGAGAGAGAAGGGAAAGAGAGAGAGAGAGAGGGGAGAGATGGAGAGAGGGGTAGAGAGAAGAGAAAGAGAGAGAGAGAAAGAGGGGAAGAGATGTAGACAGAGAAGAGAGAGGGAGAGAGAGATGGAGAGGAAGAGAGGGGGAGAGAGAGGGGAGAGATGGAGAGAGGGGTAGAGAGAGATACCGGTAGATAGAGAAGAGAGAGGGGAGAGAGAACAGAAAGAGAGAGAGAGAGAGAGAGAGAGAGAAAGAGAGAGAGAGAGAGAGAGAGAGAGGGGGGGGGAAGAGATGTAGAGAGAGAGAGAAGAGAGAGAGAGGGGGGGGAGAGAGATGGAGAGGAAGAGAGGGGGAGAGAGAGGGGAGAGAGGAGAGAGAGAGGAGAGTAAGGGGGAGGTAGGGAGGAGGGTTAGGAGCGATGGGCTGTTGGGAATCTAGCCCTAATGGGTACTCCCAAAGCTCATTGATAATTGAAGGTAATGGGACAGGGCAAGACGGAGGGAGGAATCGCTGAGCCATAAATACCAAGAGGTCGAGCAAGGCGGGCTGCAGCGACTCCTTCCCTGAGCGGCACCACCGTGCGAGGCTATGGAAACAGACAAATTAATCCAATTTCTTTTTAAAGAAAAACAAAACTGACATCCTCTCTTATTAACACATATGTTAAATCATTGAAATCGTAAGTGGTCTTTAAGTGCAGCTTAATGTTAGGGAATTATTTAGTCTGAGAAAGAGTTCAGGACCTAGAATGTACAATGTGCACTTTCATGTGATGTAGCTCCGGTAGAAATTTGAAATGTCTTTCCCACCTCTCCTAGGAGAAATTAGAAAGCGAAAGGAAAGTGGCTGGCTGATTTGTAGTCGTTAGAATGAAAGACAATTTGACTTTGAGCTGTTCACCCCTCATCTTCAACTACACTGTAGTCAGACCAACTCTGCTACCATACCGTGCAAACACAACATTATCAAAAGTAAGAGGGCCTGACTTTTTGATCTTAGCAGGACCTTTCTCAGAGGCGAAGCTTTGCCTCTGAGAATTGTCCTGCTAGGTTCGAAACCCTCTAGGCCCTCTAACCTTCCGAGATTCATGTTTTGCAGGTCAATTTAGTCAGTGAGCATTTTGCATTTTTTTTTGGGGGGGGGGATTTTCTTCACAGTTCACAAACACAAAATTGATTACAAACAAAAATTGAGTACAAACACAAAATTGATTGTCTACCAAATCCCTGTGAAATCATTTTTGATTGGCGCAAGCGGTTCTTGAAAAAAAAAACAAAAAAAAAACTCTGAACTGACCTTGGTTACAGCTCTGCCACAAATAGAATCGAGCGCGGTAGCATTTCCCCGTTAAAGTGTTGTGCAGGTGTGTATGGCCCAACACCTGTAGTGCTGGACTCGGTCGGCAAATGTTGGCAACTCTGCTCTCGGAGATGGACGAGAAAGACCCGCTAATGGTCTTTTCGTGAACAGTTTAAAAGTCGTCAAGCCCGGGGACGTGTGAAAGCAACGTTGCGTTCCCTGCAGACTCGCCGCCATCTTCCCGGCCGATCGGATATTTCGCGCTTCGAACGCGACCAGCCCCCCCACCCCCCCAATGCCGGGTATCTCAATTTGCATTGAGATGCCCCCCCCCCCACCCTGTACATCTCGAGCCGCTGACCGCTCTGGCCGACCGAGAAAGCCGACACCTTTATGCCGGCCGGGGAACGCTTGTTGCATTCCAATGTGGCCAAACTGGACGTCTCTGATGACCGTAAGGTGTGGTGGGGAGGAGGGGGGCGGTCAGTGGGGAGTCGGAGTTGAGGAGAGTGAGAAACGTGTCGAATTGAATTTGTCTCGCCCCAGTGCTCTTCCCTGTGGGGGTGGGGGCTATATTTCCGCGAACAATCCACCAGAATTATATTTTGGTAGGAATCTACTGGAGTGAGAAAAATTTGGATGCCTTTTTGGGGAAATCCCCGTAAAACGAAGGTAAAGCGGTGTTAGAATTGGCTGTAGATCCAGACGGAACATTAATGATACCGACTGAAATTTAACACGAGGCATCTGGTCTAAGGATTTGGTGATTTTTTTTTTGATTTTTTTTTTTTAGAGTCACTGTCCTTTTCAGGGATCGGTCAGACAAATCAGTCGGGGGTATAGACAGAAAGAGGGCAGACTTTTTTTTTTCCTTTTCAAATTTAGTGGAGTGATGATAAGGTTTTTGTTTCTGAATCCAAGTGGAAGTGGGACTCGGGAAAAGGGCTTCTGAAAGTGGGATTATGCAGGGGATTAAGTCGGGTGAATGCTTTTGAGACATTAGGCCACACGATTAAATGTGTAATCAAAGTAGACAAAGCAGATTAAAATCATCGTAAACAAAATGCGTTTCAATCCCAGTTTGTTTCTAAACCAAAGTGGAAGTAGGATTCTGGGAAAAGGCTGGTGAAAGTGGGATTCCTTTGTTTCTCAGCCGTGCCCTATTCACTCTCCCCCCTTCCTCCGTGTACATGTATCTGTTTTGTCCTTGTCACTCTGCCTTTGAGAAAGGTCCTGCTAGGATCGAAACGTCAGGCCCACTTTAAGAGAGATTAAGAAGACGGGTGAAGGGTTCTTGAGAGATGAGGTCGTTGGATTAAATGTGCAATCAAAGTATGCGCAGGGGATTAAGATCATCGTAAGCAAAATACGTTTCAATCCTAGCAGGACCTTTCATGAAGGCAGAGTGACAGATTCTGCATTTGAAGTCCTGCTTGTGGTTTTGTAAGGAGCAGGGATTGAGGATTAGGCTTGGATAATTTTTTGGTTGTTATTTTTATAATTTTTTTTGTTTGGCTGTAGACTTGAAGCGCTGGACCCCAATGCCTACGAAGCTTTCCAGGCCTCGCGGAATCTTCGTGACGTGGTGGATCGGGTCAACAAGAATCGCCGGGAGGCCAGCGGACGTCCCGGCATGAGCAAGAAGCTGAGCGTCCGCGCCTCGCTCATGACCCCTGTCCTCCCCATGCTGGTGAGCCTCCCTCCTGACCCCGGTCCTCTTTGAGAAACAGGCATGCAACTTGTCCGCGGATCCACGGAATTCCGCGTTTTATTTAATTCGGCCATTAAAAAAAAAAAAAAAAAAAAAATTAAATCAAAGTCTTAAGTTGTCACAAACTACTCAGAATGCACCACAGAGCATCTAGAATCCAAAATTTTCCCGGGCCCTTAAGCAGGCCCCAAACCACACACCGTAAGGGCTTCGTGCTTCGCGCTCGCAGTTTCATTCGGACATTTTCCTCTTTTTTTACAATTCAAGAGTTGCATGCCTGGAGAAAGGTCCTGCTAGGATCCAAACTTCGTTCCCTCTACCCGTTTTTTGGACAACAATTGGGGTTTTTTTTGCATCTGAATGAAAGCGGGGGTGTGATCCCTGGAGCTATACGGCAGTTAATGGCTGAATTGCTTCCGGCTGTCGCCCCCACCCCGGCAAAGACTTCTTGACTATTAGGGAAGGCCACCATCTAAAGGGCTGGATAGCTCAGATGGAAGAGCACTTGTACATTAAGCCAGAGGTCTTGGGTTCAAGTCCCGGTCCAGTCAAAGTTTTCTTTGCATTTTTTTTTCAATTTTTTTCAAAAGTTCCCACTCAGTTTTTTCCTTGGTTTGTCTGATTTCATTAACAAAATATGTTTTGATCAGTTTGCAGTTTGATCATTTTTCCATCGCTTTACCTTCGACAGAATAAAAAAATAAGCATAGATTTTTCCTTGCCACAACTACCGGCGTATTTGTTGTTCTTTCACTGGGGCAAGTGGCTTCATTTTTTTTTAATTTATTTTTTTTAACCTGAGGCCTTGCATTTCACCTCAGTACAGCTGCGGCTGAATCTGGTGGACAAGTTGCGGTCGGCAGTCTGCGTATTCGTTGGCTGTTTGGTCGGTGTATTCGCAGAAGCCACAAACATGACTCCAGGGCGACGCCCGTTAATGGAGGAACGCTAATAGTGGAGCAGGAGATTATTGATTGCCCTTCCCTCCTGATTTAGAGAGGAATTGCCCATCCCCGCCCGCCCACACCCGACAACCACCCCCTTCCCCTCCCCTCCTCCCACCCCAGGTGTGAGGTGAAGGTCAATCCTCATCCGGCCTTGTTGTAAAAAATTAGAATCGACTTCAGGGGTGAGCTCTCCACGGATGAACTATTTGAATCAATTACAGTTGCAGTGGGCCGACCTCTCCATTGATCAGAGGTCGCGTTGTTGCCGATTTGACCTTGGGTCTGATTCCTCTGCCCCCCACCCCCAACCTCCCCAAAGCATCTCAGTCAATTATGGAACTAGAAGAAGAAAACAAAATTGCGTGGCAGTGCAGAGCCTCCATAGCTGGAGGGGGGTGGGGAGGAGGTATTGAGTGGAAGGTTTGCGTTGACACCATGTACATGTAGCTCTTCTCTTTCAAGAAGGAGTGCGGCTCTGAGAAGAGCCGGTAACTCAATCTTTCGGGTACTGCGTACTCTGGCCATCACCGGGAGACTCCTGGCAGCAACGGGTAGAGTACACACTACCTAAAACGTTGAGTTACTGGCTCTTTTCAGAGCCAAGAGCCACACTCCTTCTAGTACAATGTTCTCATATTGTTTTGTAACAGTCCCCGCTTTGTGCTTTCCTTTGAAACATATTGGTATCAGAAGCAGGCCCGCCTATCATTTCCCCCCCACAGTTTGATGACCTATGCAAATGTGACACTAAAAACTCGTACACCTACTCATATTTCCGTTCTCATGGAAAAGCACTCAAGATCAAAATGGTTCTTTCTCTCCCCCCGCCCCCTTACCAGGCCGAGGCGTGCAAGTCCGTGGAAATGGCCATGCGGAAATGTCCCAACGGCATGTACGCCGAGATCAAGTACGACGGGGAGAGAGTTCAGGTCCACAAGCAGGGAGACACCTTCCAGTACTTCAGCCGCAGTCTGAAGCCGGTCCTGCCCCACAAAGTGCTCCACATCAAGGATTATCTGCCTCAGGCCTGTCCCCATGGCAACAGCATCATCCTTGACAGTGAGGTGAGTATGGGTGTGGCCCACTTCTCTCCTCTCCCTCTCTCTCTTCCTTTCTTGTCTCCCTTCTCACTCCCCCTCCTCCTTGTCCCCCTCCTCTTCCTCTTCCTCCTCTTCATCCTCATCCTCCTTATCTTTCTCCTCTTCATCCTCCTCCTCATCCCCCTCCTCATCCCCCTCCTCATCCTCTCCTCATCCCCTCATCCCCTCCTCATCCCCCTCCTCATCCTCTCCTCATCCCCTCCTCATCCCCCTCCTCATCCCCTCCTCATCCCCCTCCTCCTCCTCATCCTCCTCTTCCTCCTCTTCCTCCTCTTCCTCATCCCCCTCCTCCTCCTCTTCCTCCTCTTCCTCCTCTTCCTCCTCTTCCTCCTCTTCCTCATCCCCCTCCTGCTCCTCCTCTTCCTCCTCTTCCTGGCCCTCCTCCTCCTCTTCCTCGTCTTCCTCCTCCTCCTCCACCACCTCATCCTCCTCCCCCTCCTTCTCCTCCACCACTTCATCCTCCTCCCCCTCCTCCTCATCCTCCTCATCCTCATCATCATCCTCATGTTTTAAACATCTCACTTTCCTCCGTTGTTCTCTATTTGAGAAAACAAAATCCCTTATCAACTGTAGTATCCTAGACAGGGTGGTAATTATTAGTCCAATCTCCCTCTCCTCTCCGTACCCATCTCAAAACCCATTTCACCTTGCCCCTCCTCAGTTGGATCGAAAAATCATCAATGTCTGAGATTGTGAATTGAACTTGTGGATTGATACCCACAAGTTCATCTCCTTTTCCCTTAATAAAATATCAGGATCATCTTGGATTAGGCTATGATTTTGGGATTAAACTTCTCCCCTCTGCCCCCCCTTTTTTTTTTCTTTTTCCTGATTGTCTCTTACTCCATTCTCCGTCTGAATCATCTGTGGTATGATCTCTCCCTGGCTCAGATTCTGATGGTGGACAAGACGGGCAAGATCCTTCCCTTTGGCTCCCTGGGCAAGCACAAGAGGAATGCCTTCAGTGACGCCAACGTCTGCCTCTTTGTCTTCGACTGCCTGCACTTCAACGGGGAGGACCTTATGGACAGGTAGCAGCTCAGTTCTTGCGATTTTTTCAAATCAGTCCAAGTTTTTTTTTTTTCCTCTTTGTTGAATTTTCTGAACCCCGCTTATCCTTTTCAGACCGATGAAGGAAAGACGAAAAATCTTGGAGCGCAATCTGACGCCAGTGAAGAATAGGATCATGCTGTCAGAATCCAAAGACATCTCAGTGAGTAGTCCCATCGCGGTCTCTTTTTTTATTTTTACGTTTGGCGATTGTTCAACGTGAGAAGCAACACTTTCTTCCTCCAGGGATGTAAGACTTCTGGAAATTTCCAGATTTCCGGAAATGGCATTATTTTTTTATTTTTTTTATTACATTTTATATCATACTGGTATCACAAACTGCTCAATTTCATCTGTTCAAAACCTAAAAAAAAACCTGAAGGGCGCCTGCACCCCTGCCGTGAATCTCGCAATCGCATCTCTCGGTCGCAATTTATGGGCCTTCAGTAATTTTACAGGAAATGACTCTGTAGGTCACTTTATACATCCCTGCCCCTCAGTCGTCAAGAATGAAGGATTGGCGGTGACATTGATTTGGGGTTTATTGGTTGTCCCCCCCGATGCAGAAATCCGGTGATCTGTCCAGCCTGATCATGAGCGTCATTCGCGAGGGACTGGAAGGTCTCGTGCTCAAAGACAAAATGGTGAGCCACGTTCTCTGTCGTCTTGAAATATTTTTGTTTGGAATCAACAAATGATGGTCCATTCTATGTTGAGGTGGGTCATGCAGTGTTTGTGTTTTATTTAGATCAGGTAGATTTGGGGAGGAAGTTAATTTGTTAGCTTTTTAGCTCTTTGTATTTTTTAGCAAACTCGTTTGTTCTTTACCGAAAAAAAAAAAAAGCCATTTGCTCTGTCTCTACAGATGTACATTTGTGACCCGGCACAGCGACATGAGGAATATCCCACCAAAAACACTTTTCTTCTCAATTCGATAAAAAAAAAAATTTTTTTTTTTATTAATTTCGGAAAGTTAATGTATCGGAGGATATTATGTCCAAAGGATTTTTCCGAAATCCGTCTCTAAATGTTGAAAAAAAATCAAGGATTTGGGGGGAGTGTTTGTGTACTGTTTTCATGAAAATGTAAAGTTCCTGCCTTTTTGAATGGCCGCTTTCGAGAAGTTACATGTACATGTAGAATGGCGCTGCTATATTGTGTCTGGTACCAAATGAACGAGCGAAGTCCCCTTGTACTATTTACAACAAAGTTCACACGGAAATAATTTTGATATCATTTGAAAGCTAATGGTATACTCTTTCACATCATTAGAAAATCTCAAAATCTCAAAAGTGGGGGTTATTCCTCATTATGCTATGCCGTGTCACATTTAAGGTTTGTTTGTTTATTCACATGTTCATCATTGTTTTCGTCCGTTTGTTTGTGTGTCCTTTTTTCCTGTCATTCAGTCTCGCCTTTAAAGTCATTCTTGCATTTTTGTTTGTTCGTTCATTTGTGAATTTTTTCGTTCATTTGTTCACTAATTCGTTCGTTTTTTCATTCATTTGTTCATATATTCATTTGTTAATTTCATAATTGATTGGGCCTGACGTTTCGATCCTAGCAGGACCTTTCTCAAAGAGGAAGGTCCTGCTAGGATCGAAACGTCAGGCCCACTAAATTTTGAGATTTGCATTTTGATCATTTTAGTCAGTAAGGAGTTTGCAACATTTTTGAATATCATTTGTTAATTTATTCATTTATTCATTCTTTCATGTGTTCCTTCGTTTGTTATTTCAATTAAAAGTTCATTTGTTAATTCATTCATTCATTCATTCATTCAATTGTTCTTTGGTTCTTTTGTTCATTTGTTAATTAATTAATTAATTCATTCAATTGTTCTTTGGTTCCTTCGTTCATTTGTTAATTCATTCATTCCTCTAAAAGGAATGTGATTTTGTTCATTCGTTTATTTATTTGTTTGTTCTTGCAATCCCGTGTCCTTGCGTCTGTGTGTCCATCTGTGCCTCCGTTCATATCTTGCATCGATGGACGGGTTGATTGATCAATCGTTCATTTGTTGTTCAGAGTGTCTACGAGCCGGGCAAGCGTCACTGGCTGAAGGTCAAGAAGGACTACCTGGCGGAGGGGGCCATGGCTGACACGGCCGACCTCATTGTCCTAGGAGGCTACTACGGCACAGGAAGCAAAGGTATCACCACTCCCTGCCTGGACGAGAACAGCTTTGCAAAGCGCCGAGCGTAGGGTGCTATCCTAAACATTTAGAATGGCAGAAGCCTCATTGACTCTCATTGACTGCTGAATCATCCGCTATTAACCACTTCACGCCGGGACCTCCGAATCCGGAGGTTAATTGGATTGCCTATGCAACGGGGCCCTCCGAATCCGGGCACCACTATTGTCCACATTCTAAACAAAGACTCTTTCAGCTTAGAACAAAGCAATACGAATCAGTACAAAGACCCTTTTTGACACAAGTTGCCACATGAATTGCAAGATTAGCAGCAGTAATTAGGCAATTGTGGGACTTTTACTGTGGGGGATCGAGGGATACCGCGCTGCAGCTGAAAGCACGCGGGGACATTGTCTTTGCATGCCACACAGCCCAACGGTAGTCGGTCTGGCATTGGAATTCCCCCCACATTCTTTACCGTAATCTGTACGCTCGTTTGTGGCCGACCAACTCGAAGATTTGACTGCCTGGAGTGGAGGCTGGAGTCAGCGGTCAGGGATTGTCAGCAGCGTACACGCACGCACACACACATATCTGTAATACGGTTAATTGACGATGCACAAAGGGCCCTTTTTCGAACGGATAATCTCTTGACAAAAGCCACAACGACGTCCGAATTGTGCCAGGTTTTACTCTCTTGTACCCATAGTATACTCTTATCGATTTATTTCACATAAATATATTGTTCCAATTGTTTTAGCGAGATTTGAAAATGATGCATTGTTAAAAAAAAAACCCGTATAGCGGTCATCGGCGCTGAAAACCCCCTTGGCGCGAAGTGGTTAAAAAAATCAACTTCACCTCATGATCTTGAGACGTTTAGGTGGTCAAGTGGTCAGGACGTCTCCCCTAGAAAGCAGGAGTCGCAGGTTCAAATCCCAACCTGAGCTGTCTGTGGTTCAGCCTAGCAGTCATTCAGACAAAGTGCTGAGCATACAGTGCTGAGTATGCATCGAGTTACAGGAAAACGTGTGAATGTAGTCAAGAGAGGGCGCCCTCTCTAACCAGTGTGTGAATCACAGACATAAATAACCTATAGACCGACAGCCATGCACAATGCCTATGGAAAACGACGTCAGGATACTGTAATGGTGACGGCGCCCGACTAAATGTGAAACCATGGGCGGAAGTGTAGATGAACAATGTGCACAAACATATGGAGAATTCCCGGAATGATGAATTCAAACTGGATATTTTGGATGAAACCATGCTGACTGAGATCCAAAGCCCTTTTCAGAGATGACTACATCCTCCATTACAGATGTTTATTTGCGTGTTTTATTAGAAAAAAATAATGAATCAAATTTTGGCGGTCATTTTTCTCGTGGATGGCGGGCCAGTACGCGTAATCTTGCACTGAGTTTGTGTACGTACGTCCGTCCGTGTGACGTGACAAACAAGTTTGCCCATGGTTTTCACGTGTCCTGAATTTACAGTCTAGTGCCCACTGTCACCGTCAATAGGTTATTTATGCCTGTGGTGTGAATGTAGTCAAGAGAGGGCGCTCTCTCTCTAACGAGTGTGTGAATTCCCAGGGGGCATCATGTCCACTTTCCTGCTGGGCGTCCACGATCCGGCCACCAACCGCTTTCTGACGGTCACCAAGTGCACCGGCCTGGACGACCAGACCCTGGACAAGCTCAACCGTGACCTGGCCATGGACAAGATCAGCAAGGACCACGCCCGCGTGCCTCGCTGGCTGAACGTCAGCCGGGGACTGGTGCCCGACTTTGTCGTCAAGGATCCCAAGGTGAGGGGCAGGCAGGGCACCAGATCCCATAGGCACCCGATTGCACGGCACTGTCCTCGCTATTATCGTTGTTAATAACCCTGACCGGCATTGAAACCACAATTGACCACACGTGGTTTTTCCTGTGGGAGGATAAGGGCCATACACCACGACATACCACAGCGTGGTTTTTGTGGTATCCTGTGGTATGTGAGCCTGCACCCCTGAGGGCACTGTGGTAAATTGCGGTATACAGTGTGTGTCCTGTGCGGGAGGTGCAAAGCGTTAGGGTTAATGTATGGACAGAGATTGGAAGGCAAAGCTGGAGCCCATTCTGTAAGGCGGGTTTCGGAAAAGGCCCTTGGTCGGTGACCCCCCCTCTGAATGAAGTCAAGAGAGGGCGCTCTTTCTGACAAGGGTCAGGCTGTGTCCGAAACGGGCGTCTAGAGCTAGGTCTAGGTCTTCCCCCTATTGGAAATACATGGAGATGCGAAGACAATAGCCCTAGCCGTAGCTCTGGAAGCCCGTTTTTGACACCGCCTTAGTTTCACTGACAGATGTGCTGTTGCCTTAGCCTTAGCCCTAGCCCTAGCTTAGCCTGCTTACCTTGTCAGCCTTGTGTCAATTCCTGTTCTTTAGAAAGCGCCCGTTTGGGAGATCATGGGAGCGGAGTTCACCCAGTCAGACAACCACACGGCAGGAGGGATATCCATTCGATTCCCAAGAGTCAGCAGATTCAGGGACGACAAGGACTGGCAGACAGCCAACAACCTGGACCGATTGAGGGTACGGAGAAAGTCACCAGATAGTGCTAGCAACAATCAGTCAGACAGACAGACAGTCACTCAGTCACTCATTCAATCAATCTGTCAGACAGACAGTCAGTCAGTCAGTCACTCAGTCACTCAATCTGTCAGACAGACAGTCAGTCAGTCACTCAATCACTCAATCCGTCAGACAGACAGTCAGTCAGTCACTCAGTCAATCAATTTGTCAGTCACTCAGTCACTCAGTCACTCAGTCAGTCAATTTGTCAGTCAGTCACTCAGTCAGTCACTCAGTCACTCAATCAGTCAATCAATCTGTCAGTCAGTCAATCTGTCAGTCATTCAGACTGTCAGTCAGTCACTCACTCAATCTGTCAGACAGTCACTCAGTCACTCAGTCAGTCAGTCGTTTGTAACTTCCTTCCGTTGTCCCTTTCCAGGCCCTGTACAAGAAGTCCAAGGAGACCAGCGACATTCCCGACCTCATCTCCAAGCAGACGGCCTCGCCGACGGCCATACAGGCCAAGATGCACAAGGCAGGCAAGAAGAAGACAGAGGAGGAGGAGGAGGAAGAAGATGACAACGACGACAACGACGACGCTTACGGCGGCGAGACAGATGAGGAGGTGGAGGAGGTCGTGGAGGTGAAGGAGGAGGAGGAGGAGGAGGCGGGACCCAGCCCGGCCAAGAAGAGGAAGATGGCAGATGAAGAGGGGAAGAAGAGTCACCAGGTGAGTTTTACTGGAGCGCTCAAAAATCATCGGATTGCTAAAAATTCCCTGCTATAACAGTGAGTTTGGGTAATTTTTGTATTCTATTTATGAATGTGAAAGCTTCAAACAGTTCCGATAGGCTAATCTATCGTTCACCATTGCTCGACTGTTTTAAAATCCAAAAGTTGGCAAATGCATGTGTGTTGATACAAGATGAAACAAAATCGAACTATGGATCCATACTGGCCAACTGTTTTGACCAATCAACTGAGTGAGTGATTGACTGACTGATTGACTGACTCTCAGACTGATCAATCGATCAAACGATCAACCATTGGACCAACCGATCGACTGATCAACTGAGTGATAACCTGAGTAAGTGAATGACTGATAGACCGACTGATTCTCTGAATGACTAAACTGACAGACCAACTACGGTAAGCAATCAACCAACCGAATGACGATGCAATCCTTGGCATCTGATGCGACAGTCACTCAATGTGGGAAATCTTTCAAAATCACTCCAAAGTCCTGAATGAAATAAGAATCCTTGTCTTTGCATGGGTTGTGTTTTTTTTCTCTTCAGGATAAGGTGCCGTGTAAATACGGAGCCCAGTGCTATCAGACAAATCCTCAGCACAAAGCCAAGTACGGTCACCGTGGCAATACCAACGGCTCGAGCGTTTCGCCGAGCCCCAGCAAGGTCACCCCGACCAAAGTCAGCCCTAGCCCCAGCAAGGTCACCCCGACCAAAGTCAGCCCTAGCCCCAGCAAGGTACATGTAAGCCAGATTAAAGTCAGCCTTAGCCCCCCCTAGCAAGGTCACCCCCACCAAAGTCAGCCCTAGCCCCAGCAAGGTACATGTACATGTAAGCCAGATTAAAGTCAGCCCTAGCCCCCCCCCCCCCCAGCAAGGTACATGTAAGCCATATTAAAGTCAGCCCTAGCCCCAGCAAGGTACATGTAAGCCAGATAAAAGTCAGCCCTAGCCCCAGCAAGGTACATGTAAGCCAGATTAAAGTCAGCCCTAGCCCCCCCCCCCAGCAAGGTACATGTAAGCCATATTAAAGTCAGCCCTAGCCCCAGCAAGGTACATGTAAGCCAGATTAAAGTCAGCCCTAGCCCCAGCAAGGTACATGTAAGCCAGATTAAAGTCAGCCCTAGCCCCAGCAAGGTACATGTAAGCCAGATTAAAGTCAGCCCTAGCCCCCCCCCCCCAGCAAGGTACATGTAAGCCAGATTAAAGTCAGCCCTAGCCCCAGCAAGGTACATGTAAGCCAGATTAAAGTCAGCCCTAGCCCAGCAAGGTACATGTAAGCCAGATTTAAGTCAGCCCTAGCCCCAGCAAGGTACATGTAAGCCAGATTAAAGTCAGCCCTAGCCCCAGCAAGGTACATGTAAGCCAGATTAAAGTCAGCCCTAGCCCCAGCAAGGTACATGTAAGCCAGATTAAAGTCAGCCCTAGCCCCAGCAAGGTACATGTAAGCCAGATTAAAGTCAGCCCTAGCCCCAGCAAGGTACATGTAAGCCAGATTAAAGTCAGCCCTAGCCCCAGCAAGGTACATGTAAGCCAGATTAAAGTCAGCCCTAGCCCCAGCAAGGTACATGTAAGCCAGATTAAAGTCAGCCCTAGCCCCAGCAAGGTACATGTAAGCCAGATTAAAGTCAGCCCTAGCCCCAGCAAGGTACATGTAAGCCAGATTAAAGTCAGCCCTAGCCCCAGCAAGGTACATGTACATGTAAGCCAGATTAAAGTCAGCCCCAGCCCCAGCAAGGTAAGACAGACCCACAAATGAATGTTGGCCCGAGCCTGAGCCAAAATGAAAGTCAGCAAAAAAAAAACCTCCCTTCTAACTGACCCCAAGCCACAATCAAAGCTACCCACAATCCCACAATAATGCCTGAAAAATTACCCCAAATTACCCAGAATGCAGACATCCCATTTTAGAGGGCCTAACATTTCGGTCCTAGCAGGATCTCTGCCTTTGAGAAAGTTCCTGCTGGGATCGAAACGTCAGGACATCGACTTGTTTTAATTTAATTTAAATTTTAGTTTGACTGTCAAATGAGATTTCAAGCTCCGCACAGTGAAGGTAGCAAGTAAAGAATAGTTTGTGGTGGCCTTGTAGTAATAGCCTCTTTTTTTTTTTAAGTTGCCGCCAAAAAAATGAAAATCTGGGGCCTCACGCTTTGGTCCCGTTTTGAAACTTTAGATGTCTGCAATTTGTAGAGTCAGCTTTGTGTCCAGAGGGACAAATGAGACTGGATGTTTTTGAAACCGTGTTTAGCCATCTTGGCTTTCCTCTCTTCCTTTCCTATTCCTTTCTCAGGTTCACCAAGCCGGCCCTTCCAAGACGGTCACGCAGAGCCCTGCCAAGGTGTGAAAACCCGATTCTCGAATTGCATTTGCGTGCCAACTGTCCGCCCTCTCCTTCACCAACTTCAATGTCAATCGCAGAGAAAAAAAAAGCGATAGAAAGAAAATTGATCGGACCAGTATACGAAGCCCAGGCCCTGGTTTAGCCACTTTGTGCTGGGCTCATTTCCAGTGGCCTTGACCACCGTACCTGGGGTTTTCAAAACTTGCTGAACAATCGGGAACAATCGACATCTGTGAAATAATTCAATATGGGTATACTACATGTATGTGTACAAAGTTGGTGTCCAAATTCAGAGGGCCAGGCGCATTTTAACACCAGTGGTACTGGCGCGACGTGGTTAACATACCAGCACTATACCCACCCGAGCTATCAAAGCCTTCCGGTGGGGACCTACTTAAAGTAGGCAACTACCGTATTCTTTGCTATGGCGGAGGTCGGAGAGCTTCAGAATAGCAGGCCTTGTGTGACCCCAACCCTCAGATCCTCGGAGTTCTGTGTTTATCGTGTTTTTTGTTTTCTTTCCCATTTTTTTTTAATTTCTGGCTCCAGGGTCTGACCAATATCTTCTCGGGCGTGTCCGTCTACATGCCCAAGACGAGAGCCGACTTCTACAAGCTGAAACGTTACCTGGTGGCGTATGACGGCGACGTGCTGAGCGAATTCAACAAGGGCAGTGCCACGCACATCGTCTGCGACTCCAAAGCAGAGGTCAAATTGGCAGTTTCATGCATCCGTTTTTCTGAACACCGCGGGCAGAGCGAAGAGTACATGTACCTTGACCCTGACCGGACAAGGTTTAAGACCCATGCCTCTTGTTCCATGTACAGTGGCCTTCCCACTGTGTCAACTGTCTTTGCTGGGTTGGAGGGGGGGGGGGGGCGCGCCAAGCGTTTTTGCATAATCTGTTGGAATTCTCCAAGAAGTCATACCCAGGAATTCTATCATTCCTTCTTCATCTGCAGGGGCGTGTTTTGTTTTTGGTTTTCACATGTTTTAGAGTGATGTACGAAAACGATGCAATCTGCTTACTGACATACATGTAGATTACCGAAATGCAAATATGTGATCCGGCACAGCGACACGAGGAATATCCCACCAAAACACTTTTCGAGTAAACAACGCCTGAAGTCAAAGTATCTTCTCAATTCGATACAAAAAATTAATTTTTTTTTTTGTATTTTCGGAAAGTTAATGTATTGGAGGATACTATGTTCAAAGGATTTTTCCGATATCCGTCTCTAAATGTTGGAAAATGAGGATTTCGGGGGAGTGTTTGTGTACTGTTTTCATGAAAATGTAAAGTTCCTGCCTTTTTGAATGGCCGCTTTCGAGGAGTTAGAATGGTGCTGCTATATTGTGTTTGGTACCAAATGAACGAGCGAAGTCCCCTTGTACTATTTATAACAAAGTTCACGCGGAAATAATTTTTGTATAATGGTATACTCTTTCACATCATTAGAAAATCTCAAAATCTCCAAAGTGGGGGTTATTCCTCATTTTGCTGTGCCCGGTCACATATTGAGAATATTTAAGAATAGGGCCTGATCTTTCGGTCCTACACTGTAGGTTGACCTTTCTCAAAGGCAGACTAAAGCTAATTCTATGAGAGTTTGCCTTGCTTAACGTAATAATTGCTCAGTGCTTTGCCTGACGCCCGGTGAAAAAAATATCAGGCAGCTCGAGCGGGATTTGAACCCGCGACTCCCGCTTTCTAGTGCAGACGTCTTAAGCACTCATGGTCGAGGTCGTGCGGCAGAGTGGCGGGTACCGCATTGCATCACAGATATGATATGATGTGTTGCATCGAGGAGAATGTAATTCAATGAGGGTTTGCCAAGCTTGACCTGATAAACACTGAATGCTCAGTGCTTTGCCCGAAATTTCCTGGTGAAAAACATTTCAGGCGGGATTCGAACCCGCGACTCCCGCTTTACATATCATATCTAAGACTAAAGCTGCCTTTAAAAAGGTCCTGCTGGGATCGAAATGTCAGACCTACGATATTAAAGTCCTTTTGTTCGTTTTGTTCATTTTCTAATGTTCTCATGTATTTTCTCATCTTGTTTTTTTTTTTCCCCCGTAGAACCAGGAACCGCTTCCCAAGGGAAAAGTGGTCGTCACACCCGATTGGATCTGGGAAAGCGTCAAGCAAAAGAAAATGTTGCCCGTCGCCAAATTTGCCCCAAAATAAGGGCAGAAATAAAGAATCAAGTATGATTTACATGTAGACAACCCACAAGAGTACAAAACCAAGTAAGTACATAGTTTGGTTTTCGATTGGTAACAAGGACTCTTGCAATCATCATTGGAATGAATTGACGATTTATTTTTACCCTTTTTTTTTTACTTGATCTGATAAAATAGGTATTCATTTCAGGAGAGTATTTTTTTATCGTAAGAGATGGACAGATTTCCAGCCATGAATGTGGCAATAATAAGCAGGGCAAGTCTTATAAAGACCCTTCCCTCAGTAAAATCTGGGGAAGAATGTGTTTCTAAATAACTATGCAGAAATGATAAACAGGCTGTTTGAAAAGTAAACAATAGAAGGCGCTCACATACTTAATAACTCCTGAAGCCCATATTTAATGTAATGTTTATTTACTTCAATTAATTAATGTGGCACAATTATTTGGAATTTGAATTGCTTCTTAGGTAATTTTATTTATTGTATATTTTCCATTAAGTATTAGACAATTAAGAAAAGTACAAATGAAGGTTCACTTTTCAGTTTTTCCAGAATGAAACAAAAAAATTAAATTGCAAGTGAAATGTTTTTATTTCAGTTTACCTTGTCAACTATCTGTCTGCGAGTTCTGCTTGTATAAAATGCATAGCAATTTTTATTTTCAGTCATCTTTGGTAAAACATGGCTACCCAAGTGCTTTGAAGCGACTCATTAAAACTAAGATTAAATAGTAATTCTTGTTTGTACTACATGAAATAAAAGAGAGAAACATCAGACATCGTTCTTTTGATTTTTTCATTTCATTTAATATAACAAAAGTGTTCCAATTCTTCCTTGCTCGATTCTTCTCAATATTTGGGGGATTTTTTTTTTTTCTTCCGCGAATTGTCATCAAATTTATTAGTCTTGATACTGCATTCATTTCTAAACATTTTGGGTTTTTTACAATCGCAAATACTAAAGCCAATATCTGAAAGGAAGCATGAAATTCCTTAAAAAAAAAAACTGGTTAAGAAAACTTTGACTGGACCGAGACTTGAACCCGAGACCTCTGGACTAACGTACCAGTGCTCTTCCATCTGAGCTATCCAGCCCTTAGATGGTGGCCTCCCAAATAGTCAACTAGTCTTGCCGGGGTGGGGGCACCACTCAGAAGCAATTCCAAGTCAGTCTTTCCTTTGTTTTGTTTTTACGTGAGAAATAAAATGCTGACTTCCTTGACAAAGTTGAAAATAAAGACAGTAGCAGGGGAAACCCGTCCTGTAATAACTTGCTGTTTGTAAAAAATCTGTAAAAATGTGTGTTTCTGGACAAAATCACCCCAATTTTTTTTGTTTTGCCTGGTGGTTAGTCTAGTCGGCAATAAATACCCTTCCCAATCACAGACCAATGTTCCAAATGATACCTACATGTATACAGAAAATTGAAACGATTCTGGGGGAATGCATTATTGTAGTTTATTGTTTATTTATAAGCCCTCCTCTCCCCACAAAAAACAAAAAATAATAATAATATTTTGGTCAAAAAAATTGACATTAAAATATTATACCAAAATGAATTTGCCACTTTATATTCCAAGATAATATAATAGTATGCGTTCAGGCACCGGATACAGGTGATTATTACTGATCTTAAATCAATGCTAGGAAAACAAACGAGTTAAATTGACGATGTAAGAAAAAGAAACTACATTTACATGGCTAATATAAACACAAGGCTTTTTTTAAGTATTTAGACTTATTTTATGACAGTGAAGCGAATGGTTAGGCAGACGTACATGTAAGTAGAGAGAGATTTCCCAAGAAGTTTGTTTTTTCTTGTGAAAACTCGGCCGTTGGTTTGTAAATCTTGACTGCGCAAGATTGTGGCGGTTGTACCAGTGGCCCTGTAGTCCCTATTCCTTGTCCCTTCCCGCGGGTTAATAAATAACGCTTTTGAGGATTTCCATAGTGACGAGACCTGTAAAAGAATGCTCCGTAAGTTGCCCTTCCCTGTCTGCTGTCAGATACATAGGATCGTATGGAGGGAGGTCATTTTAATACGCTATGCTTTTGTGCTGTGCTTCTGGGCCCAAACTGGTCCGCTGACGGGAGATGATATGCGGTCAACAATCACTCGCACACACAACTCCCAGACAAATTATCTTCTTCGATACCTTTTTCCTTTTCAAAAACGCAGTTACTCAAACAGACAAATTCCGGAATGCATCACTTTGGTTTCTAAAACTTAGTATCGCGGCCAAATGCACGGAGAAAACTCAGTAACTGACAATCATCTAGTACACTGCCAATGCAATAAGATCCTTACTCCCAACTGAGTTTAAAAAACCCAAGAAGAAAGCGTACCCCAAAAAAAAAATTTTAACTCCCAAAAGTGATAAAAAAAAAATCATCACTGCGCAAAACTCCTCAACCCCAGCAAGTCACAGTATGCATTTATACAGATATCACTCACAATGAGCGGCCTCGTAGCTTTTTACGCAACGCATAACCCCCGACTTCTAATATATATATTACAGCCCCAACCCCCACTTCATGGTGTTGTTCATTCAATCGTGTGGCGCTTCTCTCTTCACTGACCCCTGACCCACATTCCCCCCCCCCTTCCAACCCCACCCATCCCCTCTGAGGCAACGACCGGGATCTATTTTTGGCGACTCTGTAAGTTCTGGAAAAGTTCCTGGGCGAGTTTTTGTTGTTGGTCCTTAGCGGTCAGTCCGCCAACACTCCTGCAGGCAAAAGGGAAGGAGAAAGAAAAAGGGGGTGAGTTCAACAATTCCACGGCAAAAAAACAACAACAAAAACTATCAAAGATTCTTTTAAGCTGTCGGGCGATGCCCGTCTAAGCAATGCCAAATGTTTGCTTGCCACACCTTAAAACGGGTGAACAAAATATTCAGATTCATTTGCAAAAACCGAATCTGTATTTAAGTCAGGAATCATTTGCAGTGGCAACATGTGGGGAAAAATGGACTGTTTCTGGGGAAAAAAATCTACAAGAATCAAATGATTCAGATAGTTTCAAAATTTGAGTCCATTGGTTCCATACTCACAAAAAACCAGAAATGCATGGTGTTGATGTAAACAATGCTTGTCTTTTTTTTCAAATGGCACAGAAAATTTTACTGAACCAGGGATCAATTTCACTAAACTCGTCGTAACTTACGATCAATCGCAAGACGATGAGCGATGCACAGAAACCATACGGCCTATCACAACTTACGATGGGTTATCCATCGTAAGTTGAGTTACGACGCATCGTCAGGCTTTGTGAAATCCACCCCAGGAATTTAAGCCTTGAGTTCTGGTTTGATACCATTGCTCTTACCACCTGAGCTATCCAGCCCTCAGATGGTGGCTTTCCCAAATAGTCGATTAGTCTTTGCCGGGGGTGGGGCGCCGGTCAAAAGCATTTCAATTCTTGACTTCCTACCTTTACCATGAATTGCCTGTTATCTCACACTAATCTGAAATCAATTAACACTCACCTTAAATCGTTAATGATGTCCCTTGTCTTTCCAAAGTAGATGTCGTTGAGTGTGGTCCGCATCTTGTTCTCCATATCCTTTTTTTCCGAGAGAAAGAGAAAAAAAAAAATCAAAATTTCAATAATACACAACAGTTCAGTCCTTCACACTTCTCTCTTTGATCTTTCCCCCTCTTCTCACTAATCCCTACCCTACTCCTTGCCCTTCTCTTTGATCTTTCCCCCTCTTCTCACTAATCCCTACCCTACTCCTTGCCCTTCTCTTTGATCTTTCCCCCTCTTCTCACTAGGCCCTACTCCTTGCCCTACCAGCTTCACTCTTTGTCCTCTGTTTCTCATCCGTGTCCTATTCACTCTCTCCCCCCTTCCTTCGTGTACATGTATCTGTTTTATCCTTGTCACTCTGCCTTTGAGAAAGGTCCTGCTAGGATCGAAACGTCAGGCCCTCTACTTTCCCCCAAATGAAAGTATTAAAATGAAATGAAAAGTTATGAACTGCTCAACCAACCACCACACTGGTTTTTCTTTCACAATCCATACTCAATTCTTGCTTTAATATACCAATTTATTTTTAGAATCGACCCAACGTTTTCTCTTTAAACATTTGTCGCGTTTGTGGTTTTGCCCAACCCTTCCTTGTTGATACTCATTGTTTTTTCTACCCTTTGTCCTTGATAAATCCTAGCATCACCATGATTAACACCAACCCAGCCCTAGGGATAACGAAACAGAAAGTGACACTCGTCCAGAAACAATTTTCAATAAACAAACACATCCAGGTTTGTGAGGCCAACAAGTTCCTGAGGGAATATGTGACTCGGCACAACGACATGAGGAATATCCCACCAAAACACTTTTCAATAAACGACGCCTGAAGCTAAAGTATCTTCACAATTCGATTAAAAATAAAAATAAAAACATATATTTTTGGACAAATTAAGTATCAGAGGATATTATAATTTGATATCATTTAAAAGCTAATAGTATACTCTTTCACATCATTGGCAAATCTCAAAACCTCATAAGTGGGGGTTATTCCTCATTATGCTGTGCCGGGTCACATATAAGAGTAGGCATGGTCTTACCTCAATCCATTTCCCAATGTCATCAATTGTTGGCAAGGATAACTCCTCCGACCCACTCCCACAAAAATGATGTCTGCTGCCCTCTATTGGTCAAAGAACCCACAGGGCCTCGACCCCCCATCCCGCCAAACCCAGGGGGCTTACCTCTATCATCCTGCCAATGTTGGCAATGTGCGGCGATGCATCGCCAACAGCACAGTCCTTCTCAGCCTGCCGTGTCAGACTGCCACCCAGGTTCATCATGCCAGAGCCACTCTTATTGGTCTATGCGCAGAACATCAACATCAAGCATGTCAGTATACTCTAGTATTAGTTAGCAAATTGGTTACGGTTAACCATAACTCGTGGTATAACCACAGCCACTCTTATTGGTCTATGCGCAGAACATCAACATCAAACATGTCAGTATACTCTAGTATTAGTTAGCAAATTGGTTATGGTTAACCATAACTCGTGGTATAACCACAGCCACTCTTATTGGTCTATGCGCAGAACATCAACATCAAACATGTCAGTATACTCTAGTATTAGTTAGCAAATTGGTTATGGTTAACCATAATTAATGGTATAACCAGCAGCTATGGCCAACATGCAAGGTTAAAAGAGTGGGTGGTAAGTCTCTAGACTTAGCAAAATGGTTATGGTTAACCATAACTAATGGTATAACCATTAGTTATGGTTATACCATTAGCTGTGGCTAACATCTAAGGTTAAAGGAGTGGGTGGTACTGTATGTCATGGAACGTAAATCTTTATAGTCCAAGGTAAAACAACTGGAAGTCTCTAATCTTAGCAAATTGGTTAAATGGTTATCCATAACTAACGTGTGGGCGGTGAGTCCTGAAACTTTATAAATCTTTATAGTTTAAAAAAAGCAACAGAATCTGACCAGTGTCTTCAAAGGTCTTGCGGGTAATTTGAAGCCAGGGCAAAATTGATTCAGACACAGTGTAATCATCAACAAGTGCTGGACTGAAAGGCTGGTCTAAACAGCATCTAGAGAGGAGGTTTTTTCCAGCTGGGGATGATTCCTGGGAACCACTCACCTGCAACCACAGCATGACGGTGGACGTCAGCTTGTAGTGTGCATTGCGACCCATGGACTTCTCCTGCGATCGACATCCAACGGAAAAAGAAAGGGGGAGGGGATTACAAACAATGGCTTGAACAATGTCCAGCAAGCCTCATCCTTAAGCAGTCTGCAAAAATGTTAGGCTCATTTTTTGGTGAGAGATGCAAGTAAAAGTGTGTTACGAAGTGAAGGAGTATGGCTCTGAAAATACTCCTTCTCTTTGTAACGCCCTTTCACTTGGTAAAAGAGCAGGTAACTCAAGTTACCAGCTCTTTTCAGACCTATCCTTTTCTTTGTAACGCTCTTTTACCAAGTTACCGGGTCTTTTCAGAGCCATACTCCTTCTCTTCGTAATGCTCTTTTACTTTGTAAAAGAATCAGCAACTCAAGTTACCGGCTCTTTTCAGAGCCATATTCCTTCTCTTCGTAACACTTTTTTTACTTAGTAAAATAGTCAGTAACTCAAGTTACCGGATCTTTTCAGAGCCATACTCCTTCTCTTCATAACGCTCTTTTACTTCGTAGAAGAACTGGTAACTCAAGTTACCGGCTCTTTTCAGAGCCATACTGCTTCTCTTAAAGAGGTGATAGACATGGTGTCACCGCAAACCTCCCACTTAGACAGAGTATTCAACATTTCTGAGGTTGGAGCAGTTTCGACGGTGCGGCACGACGCCACTCTTTCCCCCTGCGGAAAAACTCACCTGGACCTCCACGACATGAATGGAGTCCCAGCATCCCTGGATGGTCTTGGAGCCGTCGCCTCCCTTCTTGATGAGGATGACGCCGGCAAAGCCGTGGTCTAGATCCCACAGGTAGACAGAGGACACGCCGCCCTCAAAGTACCTGGCACGCAAACAAACAGACAGACAGACAGAGATCAGACTTACAGATTCTACTTACAGGTACTCAAAACAAACGGAGAGGGCTTGACCAGGGATGTAAGTACCCCGACACAAGTTTGACATGAAATAAAAAATAATAATAATAATAAAAAATAATAAATTTTTAAAAATATAATAATAAATAAAAACAATAAAATAATAAAACAAATATAATAAGATCACACCAATTCCGGAAATAGCAATAACAAAAATAGCAATAATAAGATTGCATCCCATTGCCATGGGAGTTTGCACACTCGACGTCGCACTTTGCTTTGCAATGAAGACTGACGAGCATGTGACGGGATCGGCCTGAGCACGTTCGCGAAGGTTGTAGCGTGGGACTCACAGATCTCTGTAGGTATCAAAGGCAATGTTGGCTTCGACCTCTAGCTTGCGGAGTTTGGTGGACGGCACAGCCCCATCATCCATCGGCGGGTCGTACTTGTTGCTCCACGGTGACCTGCCAAAGGAAAGGAGGAAGGTTTCAAATCAGATTTTTTAGGGAGTGAAGGCTTCCTTTGAAACCCCCCCCCCCCCCAGAAAACATCATGACTTTACGAGTTGCAGCAGAGAGAATGTACACTTCCACGCCGGGCAGAGTACACACTGCCCGAAATGTGAAGTTACCGGCTCTTTTCAGAGCCACACTCCATCTCAAAGGAGAGGGCGTACACGGTGTCATCACGACTTGTCCTCGCTATTCTTACTATGATTGTAACCATCTTGACATAGTGTTGGCAGTTCAGTGGAACGTCATTATAGCGCACACCGATATACCAAACATTCAGCTATAACGAACATGCCCTTTGGCTCCCGATTTTTGTGTACAACATATATGGCTGCAACTGCTATAACGAACGACCGCTACAACCGAACAGTTTTCATGGATCCCAGGATGTTCGTTATAGCGACGTTCCACTGTATAAGGAAAGGGAAAATGTACTGAAGCACTAGAGAGTAGGAGTTACATACATGTGTGAACCTCACCCGAGTTACCTGTGCATTGTTTATAATTATTTCAAGCCGGCAATTTGGCAGAGCAGTAAGCATACACATCAGAAAGGTTGCATCCAATTCGTATCAGTTCAGATTCAATCTGGATGACGTGTAGATAGGCGGTGTTTTTATGGCCGCCTTACGAGCAATTCACTTCTGGTAGTAGGGCGTAACGTGCAAGTCATTCCTTACCTGTAAGAATCGCCATCTCTGTTGTAGTCGCACAGTAAGTAGTCTTTCCCCGCTGTCTTGTCGCGGGCAATCTTCAGAGGCTGGTCGACGGATGACAGAAGGTCCTCGCACAGATCCGGCACCTAAGTAAGAAGTGGAAAAAGGGCACTGAAAGATCTAACAAGATTCCCATCTGAGGAAAAATAAGTAACGCTGAACGAACCGATATGATCTAGTGCTTGTTTGTCTCCGCCACGGATTGGACCAGACTTTGGAGGATGTTGCATTTATATACCAAATCTCAAGTCTGGAAATAAACACCTCTGTCCAATTCTTGAAGATAGAGGGCCTGACGTTTCGTATCCTTGCAGGACCTTTCTCAAAGGCAGAGTAGACAAGGACAAACACAGACAATCAGGGGAAGGAAAGCCCCGACATGCATGACAGAGGAAGGACAAAAGGGAAGGGAGTGGGATGCAGATGTTCACCAAGGGAGGGGAGATGTATTCATTTTAGTCAGTGAGCAGTCTGCATTCATTTAGGGGTGAAATGTAAACGATTTCTTTACTCTTTTCTCCCAGAATACAGCATTTTAGGCAGAAATAAATCAGTGCGAGGTTTCTATAATAACCATCACATGTAAACCTGTGAAAATTTCTGTTTTTCGATCCTACCAATGTTCTGTAGGGGCTTTTAATAACAAGGGTAGAAAACTGATAAAGAAGTGAGCAACTCACCAGGTCTATGAGGTCACTCAGATTTTTCTCAATCTGCTGTGGAGGAAGACGTCGCATTAAATCTAAGGCACAATCTAGCTGCCTGTCCGTCTGTTAGGAGATGAAGGAAAGAAAAACCAAAACACAATGTTTAAGATTTAGCGTTCAATCGAGTGACGACTCAAAAACTTCAAATATTCAGACAAAACGCAGATGAGGAAACAACATGGCAGATTCTGATTTTGTGACTGCATGTCCCTTTTCACAACGTCACGTGCACTAAAGATAAGACATCACAAACATAGTAAGTGTTCGAAACATCAAGTTCATCCTATTCTTTTCAGAACCACATTATACTTAAAAACAAATTCACATAATTTTACATGGTGACTGTCAGTGATCGCAAACCTATTACTCCCACTTAAAGATAAAAAAAAAAACATTGTTGGTTACATTCTTTTGTCATGACACGAAGTCCTAACATATCTATGATTTACTGCACTACACTATCCGCTGCTATACAATTTCAATCCACTGCACAACTTTGACAAGTTACATGTTGATGTAAATGGTCGTTTGGATTTAAGGTACGTCGTAAAAGAAGCAGAAGTCACAGCTTCAAAATCTGCCCCAGCCGCCGAGGGCAGCCCTTTCCTTTTTCTTTTTTCAAGTAGGAATCAAGGGAGAAAAGTACCGACCCTACAGTGCCGATTGTAACAGAATTCATTGAACTCAAAACACCAAGCACTGCTTCTGTGAAGTTGCCTGCTTTTCAAACAAATGCATTTGTCTCTCTGACACATTCTGTGCAGATCTGCCATTGAACAAAATTGAACAAAATTGAGCAAAAATGGCCGTCTGCCATTGAACAAAATCCAGTCAGCCAAGCCTTTGGATAAAGCTAACACTGTGAGCATGTACTTTCAAGTGCACTGTGCGAGTCCATGGTCCTCAGTCACAGGAAGCACACTCACACAACAATAACATACTTCTACAATCCACATGCTCTGAGGTGCAACCCTCTCAATCCAATGGCCAATGCTGGCAATGCATGCACAGTACAAGAACACACTTCCTCTTTTTATGTGCAAAAGCAACGGGAACTTCCTACATGTAAATCTGTGCCGCATACGGTGCGCAGTCTGTGATACTGCAAGCAAACTCGTTAACCCGTTCCTCAAAAACTACATAATCGATTTACATAACATTTCGGTTCTGGAAAAAAAAAACGACTGGGAACTTAAAAAAAAAATCAAATCAAAATGGTAAAGAAAACTTTGACTGGACCCGAAACTTCTGATTTTGCATACAGAGTTTTGCCATGAGAAACCAGAGGTTCTATGTTCACGGTTTCATTGCCATTTCCATTTAATAAAAGAAAAGGTGCAAAGTAGTCAATAATGATCAGTATGACTTTTAAGCACACGAGTGAATTTCAAACTGTCACAGATCCTACACTCATGAATTTCATTTTGAAGTTGAATAATAAACTGCAAAATTTAGTGGGTCTGACGTTTCGATCCTAGCAGGACCTTTCTCTGCCTTTGAGAAAGGTCCTGCTAGGATCAAATCGTCAGGCCCACTAAATTTTAAGATTTGCATTTTGGTAATTTTAGTCAGTAAGCAGTTTGCAACATTTTTGTATATCATTGAATAATAAACTTGTCAAAACTTGTCAGACCAAGTTTTGTACTTAAGCACATATACTGTGTAGAACACATTGCTGGCATTAGTATCAATCAACAGGGAAGCACAGCCTGTAAGGAGTAAGAATGAGACAGGGCAAAGTTGGCCTGGATCAAATGTCACCGTTACTGGGGGGAAATGCTGTGTCAACTGAAGATCTGTGTGGGGGGAAGTACCGCTAGTAACACAAAGCCTGAAACACTATGGGTCACCATAGCTCTACGGGGTCACAGGGCCTACCCACAACAGTCCCTGTGTATATGATACTGTAATAGCTACAGTAGGTCTAACTAGTGACACTGTTGTGTGGAGAGTGGATAAGGAAATAAACCAGGAAGTAACTAACAGAGCTCAACCTGACACTGACAGGCTCACCGCCATACATTGACTCCACATTACTGATGTGCTATCCACAATTTCACACACGCTTGTGAATTTTTGAAATGATCGTTATGGGGTCTAGAGTAGACACGGTTTTACACGCTTTATTGCCTGGCCGGGTGACAACTTCCTCCCAGGAAATTTAAAAAAATGTACATCTGACTTCGACCTGACTTTTCTAAACAGTGACACTGTCACCTAATTAATGTTGTCCATACACTTTACAGATGTACAGTGTACTTGGAATGCTGGGATGTTTTGCATGACGCACTGTATCTTGCTGCTTTTAAGGAGTTAACCTACACGTGTATAATGCTGTTTGCAGAAAAGGGAACAGGCGTACGTTAGAACTTGGAATCTGTTAGATGCAACCGTTCATAATTGGAATGCACTCAATTTCGGAGTTGTAGTCTACTGTACATGTAGTCTTGTACAAATGTGTACACACAAAACAAGTAATTGCAATTGTTCACACCAATGTTATTTCTGCTGTAGCTAGGTTGACAGCAATTGGTTGTTTGCATCTGAATGAAAATGGATGCGTGATCCCTGGAGATAAATGGCAGTAAGTTAATGGCTAAATGCTCCATACCAGCACCCCCATCCCACCAAAGACCAGTTGATTTAAAACCGGTACTTGGGAAAGGTCACCATCTAAGGGCTGGATAGCTCAGATAGTAAGAACACTGGTACACAAAACCAGAGGTCTTGGGTTCAAGTCCCGGTCCGGGCAAATTTTTCTTTACCATTTTTTCAGACATTTTCAATAGTTCTCACAAACTTCCCAGTCAGTTTTTCCCCTTTTCTTATTTGAGAATGTTATGAAAACATCTGCAGAGCTAAATGTTAAAATTTGTCAGGGTTCATCGCGTGACTTCTTTCAGTTGAAAAGTTTCAGTTGAATATTATTTCCCCCCAAAAAAGTTGAGAGTCAACGTTTTCATAGCTCTACATGTAGACCAGCTTTGGTGGTAAGATGGATCAAGTGGTCAAAACGACTTAACACTTGAAAGCACCGGTTCCAGGTTCAAATCCCTAACAAGCGTCTTGAAAGTTGAAACTGCATGGTGGGTGGTACAATGTCAGAAGGTTGGTGGTGACACCGTGACAGACGCCATGTGCAGCATCCGTCTTGGGAGAGAGAGAGAGTGACTCTGAGAAGAGCTGAAGAACGTGTGAGATTTGAAGGTTTATGTGGTCAGTTCATTATGTAAAGCGCGGTTTCCGGCTTTCCGCTAGATTTCTGTGAGTCTGAGCTGACAACTAATCATTTTGGTCAGGAGAAGAGTTCTGGTCCATTGTGGATGCACTATGTTGAGGTTCCATGGGTCACAGATTGGAAAGAGATTGAGTCTAAATATGAGCAAGTCGATATAAAGGAAACAAAGAAAGTCACGTGCAATGATGCATCCTATACACAACCCTTGCTAAGGTGCCATCATTTTTTAGTATACTTTTTTTCGAGAATGATTCTGACCCCTTAGGTGGCGAATTTTGGAGACAAACACCTGAGGTGGTCCATCAAAAGTTGCGAGGCGAGCTGCCTCACTGTTCGATACGCTACGGGAAACACTGATGTATATGCACGTAAGAGGTTTGTAATGGCACTGTGTGCATACGATCTCTTGTGAACACGTATGGCACTGAGAAGAATCGACAATGTTCAGTACGCGCTCTGGCATGCCGTCTGTTGGCTGGCAACGAGCAGAGCACACACTGACTGAAATGTTGATTCACCGAGTCCTGTCAGTTGATCTCGCTCACAAAATTATACATTGCATCTGATACCCGCCGCCATACTGAATCGAATCCACCACACGACCTCGACCAGCTCGGTGGTTCAGTGGAGTGGAGCTTGATCTTAAGATGTCTGCACTAGAAAGCTGAAGTCGTGGGTTCAAATCCCTCCAATGTGCAAACCCTCCTTGTCTCTAGAGATGCACACGGACTACACGTAGGTATCGCTGCAAACCTCTCACACCGGTATCAATTACAGGGGAATGTTAGCATCTCCACCATTCCATCTGTGGGAATTGCCTTGGGATATTCAGAAACAGATATCCTGTATGTATGATCCAATGTCTGTTACTGTGTTACGTTCAATATTCTTGATCACTTTTTTAGGGGCAGAGAATAAGAAGGCCTAGTTTGAAGTTGGAGTAACTCAGACTAATCAATAAATCATACCTTGTCTTGAATGCAAAGTATGGAGAAATTCACGCGGTTAATCTGTGGTGACTTTTTTATACATGCTCTCAAAATGTAAAAAAAATAATGAAGTGATTCGTAATTTTCTGCAATATTGATATTGACTAGGGCACTAGGCCTATTCAGTATTGTATTTGAAAATTTTGTTACACTTACAGACCTTAATTTTCAAATTATATGGAATAATGCCATTTGTTTTCTGTCTTTCCAGGTTTTATTAAAGGCCAGAGGCCAGGGTCTATGAGGTCAAGACACCTTAGCGCTAGGCAACCACCTTGTCCCTGGTTTTAATACACCCTCGAACTTCGAAGAATAAACTAAAAGTCAGCCACACCCACAAATTTAGGGCATCGCAAAAATGAAAGCCATATTTACTTTGTACCACACCACAGAAATGAATGGACATGTTACTGCTTGCATTTCATCAAATTTGCAGACGATAACCCCGACCCAAATGCCTACATTAAAGAGCCAAGGTATCTCGGCATGAAATCTGTTCAAAAGTGGGGACAACGAGTGATTTGGGGTCTCGTTTTCGGTCTTTTGTGGGCCCCCAAAAACACCGAGCGCTGTGCATGTTCTGAATAAAACAAAATTAATTGGCGCCCTCTATCGTTTGGCCTTGGCCGAGTACAGCACGGGCGGATCCCGATGCCCTTTGCACAATACGCGTCTCGTTTGCAGCCGTTTACAGTCCGAATTAGCCGGCCTCCGCTGAGACAATCAAAGAAATAATCGAGCACCGCCCTTTCCAGACTCACCATGGTTGTGCCGAAGTCGCAACTGCTGAGGATACCGTTCAAACTGGGCCCCTAAACTCTGATCTAAAGGGAGAACCACTTGGCGTATTATCGTATCCTTCCCAAGATGGCGGACATCCCGGCACTTGGATGACGTCACCGCCAGGGCAAAAAATCGGACCAATCAGATTCAGCGGCGCGGGGCAACCTTACCATATTTGGACACGCGATAATGGCCGCTTTGAATAATAAAGTGAAGTTTCTCGCGTTCACAATACAAATCCCACCCTTTGTGAGATTATTTCCTCAAAATGTCGGCTGGGGAATTTATATTGCAAAAGGTGTTGTATTAATCCACCGAACTGAGCTGCCCTCGTAAAAACCATAATAATAATTTGAAGTCTTCGTGTCGTCCAACGATTTATGCAAAAATGCACGTGTACGTATCCACCGGTATATCTTTCTTTTTCTTTAGATTAATTGATGTTTTAATCGAGTGTATCGAATCGTAAAATCAAGTTACACGAAACTAATAACTAAAATAGGGATATTGTTTAATGAAACAAAATTGACAATTTCAAATGAAAATTGAAGTTCATGCTTACCTGCTTTGCACATTGTTATTTTGGGGTTCGTAAAGGCAAGGTTTACTTCTTTTTTAAATGAACCTTCTCCATGTGACGTCACAATTTCTGGGCGCCATATGACGTCATGAATTCTGGGCGTCCTCTGTCAGATAGGTCATCGAGTCAGAATGGCATCACAATAATAATTATCAATCCCGCCCACAGTTTTTTTATATATTTTTTAATTAGCATGCCCCGGATATATAAACTCGGTTTATCAAGGCTTGGTCATGTGAGGGTTTTACCAGGTCACGGCCGGCCATTTTGATGCAGTTTCACTTTGTTGTATTTAGTTTCGCTTTGTCCATAATAATTATTATAGTGCAGTGATAGGGATGGGAAGACCATGGACTATTTTTAGGGTAGCATAACAAGGACCGTCAGTAGAACGAGTGATGAATATGCAAGATGTGACGTCGACTAAAACGAGCAATGAATATGCAATATGACGTCATGTTCCGCGGAAATTTCAAAATAAACAGTCGCTCGAATAAACAGTCATTCAACATCCCGGTCGGACTGTGGAATGGCGGCAGTCAACCCTTCTCCTCGCCCTTGGACATCCAGGTGGACCTCCTCCACAACCCCAAGCCATGATTTTCGTCGATGGGTTTGTACCCAAGACGAGGTTTTATTTGTATTAATCAGACATTCGAGATATCCACGTTCAACGTGGAAAAGACCAAGCGGTACGCTTGTGATGTCGACAGTGAGTGAAGACCCGACCGACTGAAGCCTGCGGTACGACGTACTCACGTAGGTAACTAAGCCAGGATTTGGCTAGATCAATAATATTATTCATTCATTAGGCCTATTTTTGATATCAATGTCAGGCCGTCAGCTATTGTATAACTATAACTAGTAAAAGAATATTATAATTAATATAAGATGGGTCAAAATCTTGTCCACTTCTCTATCCCAAGCGCAAAGTTTTAATTTAAGTTTTGAATACGTATATAAACAGTTGAGTTGGCCTTTGCTTTACTAATCCGAGTAACTTGCCCTGACAAGTCATCCTTTTTTATCTTCAAGCTCTTGTTCACAAAATTTGAGACCCAAGACATCTCGTACCCGGGACAATTTGTACCCAAAATTTGAGGCCCAAGAGTCGGTCGCGTAACCGGAACAATTCCGAATTCGTACCCACTATTTGAGGCACAAGACATCTTATTAACTAATTAAGTCAATACTACATACAGTAGTACTAGTAGTACTACTACTACTAGTACTAGTAGTACTAGTAGTACTAGTCATAGTCATATTCGGGACAATTCGTACCTAAAATTTGAGAACAGAGACATCTCGTACCCAGGACAATTCGTACCTAAAATTTGAGAACAGAGACATCTCGTACCCGGGACAAGTCGTACCCAAAATTGAGACCCGAGACATTTCATAACCGGAACAATTCGTAACCACTATTTGAGGCCCAAGACATCTCGTAGTCGTACCCGAGACAATTTGTACCCACAATTTGAGACCCGAGACATTTCGTACCCGGGACAATTCGTACCCAATATTTCAGAACCGAGACATCTCGTACCCAGGACAATTCGTTTTCATTTTCAAATTTAAGTTCAAACAAACATGACCTGACAAGAACCCGAGACATCTGGATTAACGTACCAGTGCTCTTCCATCTGAGCTATCCAGCCCTTAGGCCACCATCTAAGGGCTGGATAGGTGTACGTTAATCCAGACTCCAGAGGTCTCGGGTTCATGTCCCGGTCCAGTCAAAGTTTTCTTTGCCAATTTTTCAATGTTCAAATTTCATGCACCACCCCAACATTGTATACCTCTTCTCCTGTATAGTTTTAATAATATTTTAATATTGAATATTTAATAATATTCAATAGTCAATACTAGTATTAAATTACTATATATATGTTGGCTACAACATTTGACCTAGCTACATGTAGTTACCCGTTACACAGCTTTTCAAGCAAAAAATACCATTAATTCTTTTAATTGACTAGCATACTGATCTTTTTAAAATTACTAAAAGAACAAAAACAGAAAAAGACTTTCGGTTGGCTACTTGGCACGAGTAGACTGATATAAGAAAGGCGACAGCTTGAGTTATGTTCCTCAATTCGTGGCCCTAATTTTGTCGCTGGGACATTGTTAAGAGGTAGGCCTAGTATTTTAGTATTTTGATTGAAGATTTTTGTTTGGTTTGTCCCACTTTTTTCATCAGTGCATCCGGTTTGCAGATGCCAGTGAAGCTGAAGGTGTTGTCTCCAATGATGGTGTGCCATTCGTTACCACTCTTCGGAGTCAGATGACTTGCATGTTTGGAAGGGATAAACATTCGAAAAGAAAGGAAAGGGCTCAAGAAGAACGAGACAACTGCTCAACGGTATGATGACAAAAGCAAGTACATGTATATTGAATTATAAGCATTTTTCAGTTGAATGAAATAATATAGGAAGGTTTGCGGTGACACCATGTATCAGGTCTCTTAAAGGAAGAGGTTTGGTTCTGAAAAGAACCTGAGTGGTAACTTGACGTCTTTCGACCAGTATGCTCTGGCCGTCATCAGGAGAATGACGGCCAGAAAATACTGGTCGAAACGTCGAGTTACCATATGCAAAGCCTTAAGTCTTATTTGAATGCAATAGTCCCACTCCCATACATGAATGCTGTTAATCGTTTCAAGGAGTACCTTTTCTGCTGTGCATGAAACAGTGTAATTTACTCAGGGAAAAAAGGTTGAAATATTTCTTTTGAATTACATTGGAATTTGATGCTGGTTTGATACAGTTGATGCACAGGTATTATCAAGCAGACAAGCACTACTCAGTGCCCATACATGTACATGTACATGTTTATGGAACTCTTTCCCAGGGAATCCAATATTAGATGTCTTCCTTGACCCCAAAAGATTCCAAAATCCCATCCCAACAAGTAATGATGTGTCTGCATGTTGCAAAGGCATTGGTATTTGTTTCCAATATTTGCCACCTTGGGGATCATATAAGGCACATGTAACTTGTAAGTCATGTGCACATTAGTGTGCTGTTTTTTCCCCTTTATTGCACATGTATAGTTATTATGCTTGATGTTAGCATAAGCATGTTCTGATTGGCTAGATTCACTGAATGTAAAGAGTAGGCCATAAGGAAACTACAGTGGCTGTAGAATTGTGAGACTATTAGTGAAGTTGCCAACTAATTGTGAAAAGGCCAGACAAAGCCAATATTGAGGGGAGAAAAGAAGATAAATGTGGTCCACCTGTGCACACAACTTGTGTTCCTGTTTTGCAAAACTCAATTTCCGACCAGGCTACCTAGTGCCAGCAATAATTCTGGGCAAGAAAGAATTTAGATTTTAATATCATGTTTGTATTTCTCGTTCGTTGCAGAAAGATCATCCCTTTCAGAGGCACTACATGAAGCTGCAAGCCGCAAGGAAAAGGGGCTGTCCAGCCACAACTGTAATCAAAGAAGTTCTACGATTTGTTGACTGTAATATGCAATATAGGACTTCCAACAACACGTACTACCGGTATTGATTTCATACAGAGATGTGCCACCAAACACTTGACTCAAATATTTGGGGTCATCTGATTTTTAAAGTTGCATTATCTGTGCTCTGGGATGTGGCAGTTTGAACAAAAAATATTGGCCAATGGTATTGATAACTTAGTAGGACTTTGTGTCACACAAAAACATTGTTTTCATTCAGTTGTAGATAGTGAACAAAACGAACTTATTACAATTATTGGTTTGTGAAGAGAAGAAATTAAGTTGATAGCAAGTGAAACAGTCTTAGGCTGTAATATGCAATATAGGGCTGCCAAAAAAAGCTTAAAAGAAATTGCCAATTGAATTGATAGTAGGACTTGATTTGCTATGAGCTTTAAAAAAAACAAAGTAAGGGTTCAAGTCCTGGTTCAAGTTCTCAAGTTCAAGTTTCCTTTGCCAATTTGTCAATTTGTTCAAATTTTCGCAGTCAGTTTTTCCTTGATTTGTTTGACTTGAATTGAAAAAGCTGCATCCACTTTGTGTGATCCCTGAGCTGCCATAGCCAGGTTTACAATAATTAGTCAATGGAGCACTAACGCGGGAGTAGAACGAGTCTGGCTTCATGTGGAATGAGAAGAATGACAGAATTAAACATTTACAATTACAGGGCCAAAAAAACAGGAGGGTTGGGATTAATTGATATCAGTTGTAAATTACTTGCCCTAAAACTGCAATGGCTTGCACACTACCCCCAAACATCAGGGAGGTGGATACTTTTGCAAGTACACATGTACTTGATAAACAAACCGAATGGAAGCAATAATCTACGATGGTATGTTTTTGCTAATGTTGAGAGTTTCCTGAAAACTAACACCACGACCATGTTTTATAAAGAACTTACCCATGCTTTCCATGAGGCAGGTGGTAGTTTTGAACGAAATATTTCCTGTTTATAAGACTGCAAGCAAGTTCCTTTTTTTAATACCAGTCATTGCAACTGACGATGTGCATTGAACAGCCTTGTGCTTAAAGCCAAAGGCTGTTTTCAAATTAGATTATTGATGTCGTTTTTGAGAAGCAACTGGTAACTTTTAAAGAAATGGGTAGGAAGTTTAATATTTTGAATAATAATGCCTCAAGAATAATAATGCTTTAAAAAGAAGATTTTTCTCTAATTCAAGAAGGAAGACATGGACCCCCCCAACAGGGAGTATAATTGGTTGTCAGTCAAAGACGCACAAGATAATAAACAGGTGTACCTTTATATGATAAACACAAATAACATCTATGAAAATATATTTGTAAAGCGGTTAAATGAGCCAAAGGTTAAAAAAGTGTCGCACAAATTTTTAAACTTAGTTTCCAATCTAAAGTGGGACAAAATATGAACGAAGCTGTGGAAAAAATAACTAATAGATCAAGAAGATAAAAACTTCGTTTACAGACTAAGACTTAGATTTCGAATTTTGCCGACAGGTGATACATGTATTTTGTATAGAATTGGAAAATAAGTGATGCAACATCAATTATGTCCTCTGTGTAAAACAGAAGTAGAAATACATGCATGAGCATTTGTTTATCTTTTGTTCCAAAACGGTGAATGCATGGTAATTACACAATTTAGATATTACTATTTAAATGACTCAAGTAGGATTCGGGGATACACGCCCAACCCAGTTGAACTAGTTATTGTTTCCAAAATGATGAGACAAATTTGGAACACTCAGTGTAAAATTGTTTTCGGTAACCTCCACAAACCAGGCAAGGTTGACATTGTCAACATACGTAATATCTTGATGTAATTAATGCTTTATGACATTGATTTATTGATGATGGAATGAGGAAACAAGGAAAAAAAAAAAAGAAAAAAAAAAAAAGAAAGAGAGTACAAAGAGAACTTTTTTATTCAAAGTCAATGGAGCACTGGCTCGTCAGTAGAACGAGACTGGCTCGACAGTAGAAAGAGAACTCGTGTTCAAAGTCAATGGAGCACTGGCTCGTCAGTAGAACGAGACTGGCTCGACAGTAGAAAGAGAACTTGTGTTCAAAGTCGATGGAGCAGCTGGCTCGTCAGTAGAACGAGACTGGCTCGACAGTAGAAAGAGAACTTGTGTTCAAAGTCAATGGAGCACTGGCTCGTCAGTAGAACGAGACTGGCTCGACAGTAGAAAGAGAACTTGTGTTCAAAGTCAATGGAGCACTGGCTCGTCAGTAGAAAGAGAACTTGTGTTCAAAGTCAATGGAGCACTGGCTCGTCAGTAGAACGAGACTGGCTCGACAGTAGAAAGAGAACTTGTGTTCAAAGTCAATGGAGCAGCTGGCTTGTCAGTAGAACGAGCCTGGCTCGACAGTAGAAAGAGATCTACTTGTGTTCAAAGTCAATGGAGCACTGGCTCGTCAGTAGAACGAGACTGGCTCGACAGTAGAAAGAGAACTCGTGTTCAAAGTCAATGGAGCACTGGCTCGTCAGTAGAACGAGACTGGCTCGACAGTAGAAAGAGAACTCGTGTTCAAAGTCAATGGAGCACTGGCTCGTCAGTAGAACGAGACTGGCTCGACAGTAGAAAGAGAACTTGTGTTCAAAGTCGATGGAGCAGCTGGCTCGTCAGTAGAACGAGACTGGCTCGACAGTAGAAAGAGAACTTGTGTTCAAAGTCAATGGAGCACTGGCTCGTCAGTAGAACGAGCCTGGCTCGACAGTAGAAAGAGAACTTGTGTTCAAAGTCAATGGAGCACTGGCTCGTCAGTAGAACGAGACTGGCTCGACAGTAGAAAGAGAACTTGTGTTCAAAGTCAATGGAGCACTGGCTCGTCAGTAGAAAGAGAACTTGTGTTCAAAGTCAATGGAGCACTGGCTCGTCAGTAGAACGAGACTGGCTCGACAGTAGAAAGAGAACTTGTGTTCAAAGTCAATGGAGCAGCTGGCTTGTCAGTAGAACGAGCCTGGCTCGACAGTAGAAAGAGATCTACTTGTGTTCAAAGTCAATGGAGCACTGGCTCGTCAGTAGAACGAGACTGGCTCGACAGTAGAAAGAGAACTCGTGTTCAAAGTCAATGGAGCACTGGCTCGTCAGTAGAACGAGACTGGCTCGACAGTAGAAAGAGAACTCGTGTTCAAAGTCAATGGAGCACTGGCTCGTCAGTAGAACGAGACTGGCTCGACAGTAGAAAGAGAACTTGTGTTCAAAGTCGATGGAGCAGCTGGCTCGTCAGTAGAACGAGACTGGCTCGACAGTAGAAAGAGAACTTGTGTTCAAAGTCAATGGAGCACTGGCTCGTCAGTAGAACGAGCCTGGCTCGACAGTAGAAAGAGAACTTGTGTTCAAAGTCAATGGAGCACTGGCTCGTCAGTAGAACGAGACTGGCTCGACAGTAGAAAGAGAACTTGTGTTCAAAGTCAATGGAGCAGCTGGCTTGTCAGTAGAACGAGACTGGCTCGACAGTAGAAAGAGAACTTGTGTTCAAAGTCAATGGAGCACTGGCTCGTCAGTAGAACGAGACTGGCTCGACAGTAGAAAGAGAACTTGTGTTCAAAGTCGATGGAGCAGCTGGCTCGTCAGTAGAACGAGACTGGCTCGACAGTAGAAAGAGAACTTGTGTTCAAAGTCAATGGAGCACTGGCTCGTCAGTAGAACGAGACTGGCTCGACAGTAGAAAGAGAACTTGTATTCAAAGTCAATGGAGCACTGGCTCGTCAGTAGAACGAGCCTGGCTCGACAGTAGAAAGAGAACTTGTGTTCAAAGTCAATGGAGCACTGGCTCGTCAGTAGAACGAGCCTGGCTCGACAGTAGAAAGAGAACTTGTGTTCAAAGTCAATGGAGCACTGGCTCGTCAGTAGAACGAGCCTGGCTCGACAGTAGAAAGACAACTCGTGTTCAAAGTCAATGGAGCACTGGCTCGTCAGTAGAACGAGACTGGCTCGACAGTAGAAAGAGCTAGAACTCGTGTTCAAAGTCAATGGAGCACTGGCTCGTCAGTAGAACGAGACTGGCTCGACAGTAGAAAGAGCTAGAACTCGTGTTCAAAGTCAATGGAGCACTGGCTCGTCAGTAGAACGAGACTGGCTCGACAGTAGAAAGAGAACTCGTGTTCAAAGTCAATGGAGCACTGGCTCGTCAGTAGAACGAGCCTGGCTCGACAGTAGAAAGAGAATTACTTGTGTTCAAAGTCAATTGAGCACTGGCTCGTCAGTAGAACGAGCCTGGCTCGACAGTAGAAAGAGAATTAACTTGTGTTCAAACTCAAAGTTTATGGAGCGAACTTCCGTTCACTACACAGTACATGTGCACGCGGTATAAGGCTAATGAATTATTCATAAGCACGGTTAGCAGTCATAGATCTTGCATATTCATCACTCGTTCTACTGACGGTCCAAATTATGCTACCTATTTTTAGCTGTCGAGCAATCGTAAACCAAACACTAGGGGGCGCTATTCAAAGCGTGCGCTTGTACAATCCAACATGGCCGCGGGACCGCCACAGGAGAGAAATCAAGGCACGTATTTTCCTCTAAATTCACAGCATATTGCCCAAATGAATTGATAATAAACAATGAATGCGGTTACATTGTGGGAAATTTATTAGATCATTTTGTTTTACGAATTTGACCGTGTGTCCCTACTTACCAAGTACCAACGGAAAGCGTACATCACGTACTGTCTACTGAATACAAAAATTGCGTTCCGTTGAAAACGTTTCGTTTGTTTGCTTAGGTTGTTGATGTGTAGTCTTAGGCCTAACACTCGGTAACACTAACACTACAGTAACACTTTTATTAGTTTTAACAGAAGAGAGACGTATTTGAATGGTTAAATCATAAACTTTGAAAACCTTTTTAGTCGCCATGTCTTGAGTGAATTCTCATTCCTTTACTTTGAAGGGTCTTTGCGATTTATATTTTGTTCACACTCGGCGACTCAGTAAAATTCGAGTCTGTGTAACTTGGACTATAGTTACAACACAACTTCACAAGTTGCCCTTTTTAAATTTGGAGGGGTCCAGCAACTGTAGGGTCCAGGGATCTTCTATAGGCAAAGCCTTCCAATAATAATTGTCTGATTAATCGTGACCAAAATCCTCAGATTTTACCCTCGAAACAGCCGTAAATATGTTGTGCCATGCGCCCACCATTGGACATCACAGATTCCAATACTGGTCATTTGGTTTACTCACGTTTGAGGTGAAAAAAGGGAGAAATTTCCACTCAGTTTATAAAGAAGAGGTTTCTACCCTCTGACGAGCCGAAAGATGACCATGAATGATATAATGCCTGATTTGATTTTTAAACAGAACCGGTAAATGGAAATTGATGATGTCACAACACGCTGGCAGGTCCGGGTACATGAATGGACACTGGCAGGGTTTAGCTGAATTAGGGAGACCACAATTGGATACAATTTAAAAAATAAATAAATCTAAATGACCTCTTGCAATCCATATTGTTTCATACCATTGCAGATGCCACAGTGTACGTGGGTGGTCTGGATGAGAAGGTGTATGAAGCGTTGCTATGGGAACTTTTCCTGCAGGCAGGGCCAGTCGGTAAGTTCCAATCGGACCTAATCATCCACAATCATCTAAAATCATCTGTTGTCTAATCATTCTGTCCATGAACTCTTCACCTCCGTCCAGCATGCCATATTCAACGGGAGTGTACACCAAGTGCCGAATTTCAGGACTTTTCTAGATTTTAAAAATTACTTATCAGGGAGCTAGTGAAAGAATCGGATATTCTCTGATTTTGTTGTGTACGGAAAGGTGCCGTTTTCGAGAAAAGAGGAATTTTGTATGGATTTCCAACGCTCGTTTACGGACGACACTACTTTCAATCTGATGACTTGGTCAGAAAAGGATGTCCTTACTCCATTGTGTTGCTAACCAGTTGCCAACAAGTTACCCGAAAAAAGAAACACAAAAATTTGTGGCAAAATTCACCTGAAATCCTGAATGTAAACTCATTTGCCTTTGTACTTGTGGTGACTTACTCACCTGCGACCCCGGTAACTCCGTTGCCTGGACGTTAACGTTACTCGCTTGCCTCTGTTTCAGTGAATACCCACATGCCTAAGGACAGAGTGACCCAGCAGCACCAGAGCTACGGCTTTGTGGAGTTCATGAGCGAGGAGGACGCAGACTACGCCATCAAAGTCATGAACATGATCAAGCTGTACGGCAAACCCATCCGGGTCAACAAGGTGAGGTCAGAGGTCAAATGGGGATGGGGTTAGACCCGACCTTACCCTTCTTAGGGCTTCCCTGCCTTTGTTTGAAACTCAATGTTCATTTCCCATCCCCTCTGAATCCTTTACAGACTGATTCATAAGTACTGTACTATGAGCTTTCGTTTTACGACGGGAGAAATCTAGTGTGGTAATTCGAGCCGAAGATGGATCTGCGCATGCGTGACAATCTGCAAGTCGCCGTACAAGTCGCAAGACCGCGCAAATAGGGAAATAGTGTCTGGTCCAGAACAGCGCAGTGCGGTCAGGTACTGTGTAACGTGACCAACACTCGTAGGTGTAATTCGACACTCAGTGCAGTACGGTGCGTACCCGTCGCATAGACAGAAGGAAACTGCTTCCAAACAGGACAGGAGCTTGGGTGCAGGGATGGTCGCGGTCTGCGAAGTCCCTCGTACTGTGTGCTCTCCATCGTAAAACGAAAGCTCGCTATTATTGCTGGATATGGAGGACTGAAGAATCCAGACATGCTAAATGGATATCTAGGGTTTGATGTCCTTAACCATCCGACCCAAATCCATCCCCTAGAAGTATTGAGGACTTTGGAAGGATTACAGGACCGTAGGGCCTAGGCACCATAAACTTGACGTCATGTCGTGAAGTGTGGTTCTGAAAGGAAACCGGAGGGTTTCACTCGGTGAAAACCCTCCGGATCTTTTCCGGAACCGCACTCGCAAACAAAGCAGCAACCCCTTCAGACGGTGTGGCCGCAAGCCACCGACATGAACTGAACACGTTACCTTCCTCCTTTCGTAGGCCTCGGCCCATCAGAAGAACCTGGACGTCGGCGCCAATATCTTCATCGGTAACCTGGACCCGGAGATCGACGAGAAGCTCCTGTACGACACGTTCAGTGCATTTGGCGTCATTCTGCAGACCCCAAAGGTGAGCGGCCCCAACAGACGGGGATAAGGACCCTTAAGCCACGTGGACTTGCTGTCGCACGGTGGGAATGGAAGTAGGAGTCGCCGGTTCGAATCCCGCCCAAGCTGCCTGAAATTTGTTCACCAGGCATCAGGCAAATCACTGAGCACTCAAATAAATCAAATAATTTTTTTTTATGTTGGTTTATATTTCTTCATTAGCTCCCATATTTTCATATTTTGCTAATTGGGAACTTGATCTTGATGCGAACCTTTATCAGTTGCCTGATGAAGGTTCGCAGTTAGCAACCGAAACGTTGCCACCAGCAACGACACATCGCGTGACTTTGATCACCCTTTCCACTTATTTGCACCACCGCGATGAACAACCCCTTCATTTCTATTGATTTTGTAGTTTAAAACTTTTTTGGATTCGACTGCGCCGATTTTAAAACGCTTCTCCCAAAAAACACTGCCCTCGTTTCTTCCCAGATCATGCGCGATCCGGACACGGGCAACTCCAAGGGCTACGCCTTCATCAACTTTGCCAGCTTCGAGGCGGCCGATGCGGCCATCGAGGCCATGAACGGCCAGTACCTGTGCAACCGGGCCATCACCATCTCCTACGCATTCAAGAAGGACGCCAAGGGGGAGCGGCACGGATCGGCGGCAGGTGAGAGCGCCCTCTAGCAGGGATTTTGCCCCCCCTGGGATTTTCATGGGCCTGAGGTGTCAACCCATTTTTTTTGGGGGGGGGGGGTTCCAGAGAACCATTATGTACGTAAACACACGGGTTGATGGGCATGTTGTGTATGTCAATAGTTAGAATTGGACTGATGTACGAAAACTTTTTAACACAAATTAAATCAAAGATAAAAATAATTTCTTCCATTTACAAGTGGCCCTTCATCACACCACTTTGATCTGAGGTAGAAGTATACTTTTCTCCTTCAAACATAACATCGACTTCAAAACCGCAGGCAAAAGCGGTAATTTTGATGGATTTTGTTTTCAAGTGGACATCAGCAATAGCCCAAAACCAAAGCCTGAGCCGTAGTTTTGAAAGACTTAATAAACTCGAAACTGTCATGCGTGGTAAAAAGCCGTGACAGGACCATTGACCTCTAAACGTTCGACCAATTGCGAAACCAGAATGTCGAACATGGTGAAATCACACAAGGTACACACCAATGGCCCAAAATGCAAGTTAGGCGTAAGTTCGCACCTTCCGTTTCACAATTCTGAATTCTATGAGCCGTTCCACGGTAATTGAGTCAATTCCACAAATTGCCTAAACTTTAATGGATCATTTTTTTTCCTTCTCTCCCTCGTTCTTCTCCTCAGAGAGACTGTTGGCGGCACAGAATCCCCTGTCGCAGGCTGACCGACCCCACCAGCTGTTTGCCGACTCCCCCGCCCCGCCCCAGCCCAACGGAATGCCCCACCCAGGGGTGCCCCCGCCGGGGATGCCCCCACCCCCGCCAGGTAAGCCCGAGGACTGCCCCGGTGACATCAACTGCTTCAAGAAGCCAGTTTTTGTACCGATGGACCTTCCAAAAAAATCTCAATATCAAAAATTTGGAGTGCCTGACGTTTTGATCCTAGGAGGACCTTTTCTCAAATGCCAAAAAAAGGTCCTGTTAGGATCAAAACGTCAGGCCCTCGTAATTTTTTATTTTCAGAGGCAGAGAAAGGTCCTGCTAGGATCGAAACGTCAGGCCCTTGATTTTCGCGTTTTGGTCACCTTAGTCAGTAAGCAGTTTGCAACATTTTTGCACGTTACAAAAATCTGAATTATTAAATCAGTGGTGGGTTTCATGAAGCCCTATGAAGCACCATAACTCAACTCTTCTTTTTTTTTTTTTAAATGTAAAACTGCTTACCGACCCATTGGACCTGTGGTAAAAATGCAAGTGGTACAATACTGTGGTAAAATGCATGTCATGTCAGTGGCCTAATGTTTTGCTTCTATCAGGACTTTTTGGGGGTTAGATTTGCGTTTTTTGCTCATTTTAGTCAGGAAGAAGTTTAAACAAAATGTGTATTAAAACCGATTGCATCAAACAAGACCTTCATACCTTGATAACGGTTCTCCCAGGATGTTAACATCAGGCTTTTAAAATGTGCCTACTTGTCGTTTGATTCAGTAAGCAGTCCACAGCATGTTTGTATTAGGCCCCCCCCCCAAAAAAAAAATAGTTCTGCTTCAGATAACATAACATTTCAAAATAGGGTAGGTAGTGAATTCTTTCTTCTTTTTTTTTTGCTTATTTTTTTAAGTGTACAATCACATGGAGGCATCTGCATGTGGTCAAGCCTTAAGGGTAATAATAAAATGATCAAATTACATATTGAATTGTTATCATCATTGATTCCTGATACAACATTTAGGGTCACAGGCTAGAAATAGGGTCGGTCAGGTAAACGGAAGCAGAACTGTTTATTTTTGTTTGGCCTTACTTGCTGTGTCTAGCACGAGTCTGCCACATGCCAGATTGTACGTCCACCAGTATTGACGCCTCTCTCTTGTGTCTCTCTTTTTTGTCTCTGCCTCCCTTCTAGCCTCCGGTCCACCGGTGTCTGGTCCCCCGGTCTCGGGTCCTCCCCCTATCCCGCCCCCCGGCATGCCTCTCATGCCCCCTCCGGGCGTCCCTCCGCCCGGCATGTTCCCCCCGGGCATGCCGGTGCCTCCCTTCATGCAGGGCGTTCCCTTCCCGCCCATGCCACCCATGCCGCCCGGTCAGGAGGGTCAGAACCAGGGACCACCGCGCGGTATGCCACCGATGCCTCCAGGTAAGTCGGTCTGTCTGTCTGTCTGTCTTTCTGTATATCAAGCTATTTGTTTGTATGATTGTCTGTCTGTTGGTCAGAACCATTTACTGCCGTGCGGTATGCCACTGATGCCTCTAAGTCTGTCTGTCTGTCTGTATATCTCTGTGTATCTGTTTGTATGATTGTCTGTCTGTTGGTCAGAACCAGGGACCGCAATGTGGTATGCCACCAATGCCTCCTGGTAAGTCTGTCTGTCTCTCTGTATATCGAGCTGTCTATCTATATGTTTGTCTGTCTGTTGGTCAGAACGAGGGACCGCCAAGCGGTATGCCACTGGTGCCTCCTGGTAAGTCTGTCTGTCTGTCTGTATGTCTGTCTGCATATTGAGCTATCTATTTGTATGATTGTCTGTCTATTGGTCAGAACCAGGGACCGCAATGTGGTATGCCACCAATGCCTCCAGGTAAGTCTGTCTGTCTGTATATCTAGCTGTCTGTTTGTCTGTCTGTATGTTTGTTTGTTGGTTGGTCAGAATCAGGGACCGCCGTTAATGCTTCTAGATAAGTCTGTTTGTCATTTCATCTGTTCATCGAGCTGTCTGTCCTGCCTACCTGTCTGTCTGTAAGGCTGACTGTCTGTCTTTCTGACTGTCCAGCTGTCTGTTTGCCTGCCTCTGTCTCTCTGTCTGTTGGTCTGACCGTCGGTCCATCCATCCATTGCATGTCTGTATGTCTGGCAGTCGCTCTCGGTGCCTGCCAGTCTCACTGTCCTTTTGTCTGTCCCTCCACATGTTTGCCTGTCTATCTCCCTGTCATCAGTTTGTCTGCCCATATCCATCCATTTTGTTTAACTGTCTGCTTGTCTCTCAGTCTTTGTCGTTGTCATGGGGGTCTCCATGGAGACATCCTCATTCGCTCGCTGTGATGCTGCGGCATCAGTGCGTGTGTCTAACATTTTTAGAGTGACGCTCCCTGTCAGAGTGGAAACACGGCTGTCTACTGTTGGTCGAGTTCTCCGGTAGAAGTCGTAGCCGAATGCTGTCACTGTCGTGCACTGAGTGGCCCGCGGTTCGTTGTAGCTTGCCTGACCTTTGAACTCTTGTCTCCTCTTTCGTAGGCATGGGACCCAGGGACGGTCCCCCACCGCCAGGAATGTACCCCCCACACCACCATGGGGGTCGGATGCCACACAGACCACCCCCGCCATTTGGTAAGTCCAAGTCGACGGTGCTTTGTTTTTTTAGAATCTAACAACGCAAGTAGCTCTTTGACGTAGGGCCCTCAACTTACGAGTAAGTGAGTATCGTCGATTGGGCAGACCTGGCAGGACACCCATTTCTGGCCTTTCTGTCCTATTTCAAGTTGTGCGTGTACCAGGGTGTCCCCATGGGATATTGTGAGTCTGAGACAGCAACCAGTATGGTCAATGAATGAATTTTGCTACGTTGTGGGTATGCTCTGTTGAGGTTCTGTCGGTACACAGATCATCATACAGGGATGAGATTCTTCCGACTTTCGGCAGAATTCGGACTTTGGAACTTTGACATTCCGACTTATAACTTAAGTTCCGACTTTTTCCGATCCGTGGTCCAAAAAAAAGAGGAAAATAAAGGTTAAAAAAATGGTTAAAAAAAATAAATAAAAAAATCCAAGAGAAGGGATTCAAAGTGAAGTGCCTGTACTGGTAGGTTTTGTTAACCAAATTTATTGCTGCTGAAGGTTTTGTCAGATTTTGTTCCCTTATAGTCTTAAATTTAAAATATATGCTACCGACAGTATAGTAATACATATGATAAATGTCAGGCAATTTCCAATACCGTGCAATTTCCAATACCTTTGACACTGATTTAACGACTGAAAACTCAAAAATGATCTTCAAATGATGATGTTTTGCTTTATAAAATGATGGTTCAAGTGGTCAGAAATTGGCTCAGATTGCACCAATTTTTCGGGCCCTTAGGTTGGCCCCGAACCCCACGCCGTAAGGGCTTCGTGCTTTGCGCTCACTTGCCAGGACATAAAATTTCAGACATTTTAATTTTGGGAGAATCTCATCCCCGATCACAGTCGGTGAGCAATTTGCAACATTTCGTGCTGATTTACTACCGCGGACCTTGTCTGTGTGTTGACAGGTGGGCGTGGCGGGCGTGGCATGCCTCCCATGCGCGGGATGAGACCGCCGATGAGACCCCCTCAGCGACACTATGGACCGCCCAGGAACTGACCGGAACCCACTCCCGCGCCGACCTCACTCGGAAAGCAGCGAGCTCCGCCCAGGACGATTCCCCTGTGACGATTCTCAGTTGTGGGGTTTTAAGTTTTCGTGTCGTTTTCTAACCCCCCCCCCCCTTTTTTTTTTTTTTTTTTTTTGAGAATCCCTGTTCACGTGGAAGCTGGACCAGAGTCAAGTTCCTGTTTATCAGGGGAGAGGGTCGTTATCCATCCGTTGTCAATTTAGATCTACAAACCTTCTCCTGGTTACTGCCAAAGATCTTGGTACTTGTTTATGCTGGATACTGCGTATGGGGAAATAGACTTGAGCTAGGGCCCTGCTTGAAATAAGATATTCGGAGCCGGGCACATTGGAAAGTTCCAAGTCCCGTACATTTGCCTTTTTTCAGTGCTGAGAACTAGGCATGCTAGCAACCAGGCACCGACTACTCAGTGCTTAAGAGCCTAGCACCTACCGTTTGAGTGCCGAGAACTAGGCACCTGCCCAAGGTGCTCGGCCCTCACAGAAGTGCAAAGGATCGTGACGAACCTGCCGTTGAGAACCACGCACCTGCTCAGGTGCTCGGCGTTAACAAGGCACTTGTAACTGAGTGCTGAGAATTAGGCACCTGAAGAATTAATCACCTGCTATGGCACGGTTGAACCCACTGCATGTACTTAGCACTAAGACACAGGCAGCTGCCACTTCGTACTAAGACAGGCATCTGATTGTACTGGAACGAAACAGTGTATTGATACTTCTTGACATTTCATTTCCTTAATTTTGATTTTAGTCTTTTTGTACAGAAATAAAAGTGAACCAAATGATTGAAAAAAAACATGCATGTACATGACTGTTTGAATCACTATCACTGACAGATTCCATTGCAATGACTAGAAATTGACAGTTAGTTATCAAGATGAGCGTTCCATAGAGCTGCTATGATCCAAGTCTTAAAAACTATTAGGCTTTTTTTTTTTCAGGAGATGATTTAGTTTGAATTTAGTTGTAGTTTGGTGGTTCAACTGGGTCGGTTTCATTGCTAGTTAATGAAAGACAGACCTTCCAGTTATAAAAACAAATGTAATCGACTCTGTCATCTCATTTCGTCGGTGGCTAGCGGTCCTGTTTTGCGGTTACAGAAAATGTGTAGTGCGCCCTCTGTCGCTGACAAAACGTGCGTCGTTCCAGGCCGCAGTAATACTCCGTGCCACCGCCCCCTTTTCTTCACCAATCTACATGTACCAAGTTTACCCGCAAAGGAACTACTGACGATAGTGCCCTCCTGCTTTCCAGCTGTGTGTCTACTGGTAGGGAAGGATGCACGGAGACACAAACAATCAGACACATGGGCGGTAGTATAATTATATAGACCTTGTGTTTACGGAAAAAGAAAAAAAACACGTGGCAATAACCTCGCGCGGGAAACGCGCCTTGTCCTAACCCGCAAGTCCGCCCAATCTTCAATTACGTTCACGCCTGGCCTAGTTCAACAATAATGTCGTAAACGGCCCAAATAAAACAGGGTTGGGTATCGTGCGGTATATTCCACGACGGGTATCTCTCTCTCTTGCGTTTTTATAACCTGCTCAGCGCTGTGCATTGGTATAGTGCCCATCAGGGCAGGCGATGGATTAGGCCGGGATGGCTGTGGAGCCATCAACTTCGAGGCAAAATCGATGGCAATAAAATTATACAATAATACATGCACCTTACCGTGTGTACATGTATAATCAAAACCAGATGAACGCCGTTATGTTCTTTTTCTTTCGTTTTCCCCCTATCCCTTTTCTTTTTTAAATCTGAGTCCGTAGGCCTTTGTGTCTCAGCGAGTCATCGCCGTACTTTCTGATGAAAACACTTCAAAATTCACCATAAAATCCGTGCAAAGGTTCACCTCCGTGGACGTGGGATTTAGTTTTATTTGAAATGAGTTTATATTTTTTATGAATCTCAAACGTTTGAGGGCCTGACGAGTGACGTCTCGATCCTATAATACACCGTACATGTAGCAGGAGTCAGGACCAATTCTCAAAGACAAAGTGTCTTTGAGAAAGGTCCTGCTAGGATCGAAACGTCAGGCCCACTACCTTTTTAGAAACTATATTGCAGGTCATTTTAGTCAGTGAGCAGTTTGCAACTGTGCCCCCAAAATACTCCTTTTAATAATAACGATTCTTATAGTATACTTGGCTGTCTATACAGTACGACAGTATAGTTACTCAAGGGACTGCGTTTCGTTTAATTAATTTGGATAGATTCCCGATAAAAAAAAAACATTCGACGCTCCGGTTCTCCGTCGATTTCTCCAGCTTGCGGACGGGCGGAATTTGAGTTTTCTACCCGGCGCCAGATTGCATCGGCTAACGGCTTCAAAGTACACATAGAGTCTATGGAAGTTGCCAACAAGCGTCTGCAACCAGTTCCCATAGGGTTGAGTGTTACTTCAAGCCGCAGCCAAAACATGTACAATGTATGATTGTTATTCGGACACGGTCTTTTTTTCTTTTCTTTTTTTTAGTTACCGGCCCGGCGTATGAAACAACACGGGATCTGGCCTGTCACTCTAGTGCTCGTTCCGATAATTTGATTTGATTCCCCGGGAGCAATCTGGGTTTGTAAGGCTTCGTGACCCACTTTATTAAAGCACACAAACCTCCCCTCCGTTGCAATAAACAACAAAAAGGAAGACAGATCCGCTGTTATTGCGTTTGCCACTTCCCTGACACGTCATGTGAGAGGGCGAACGGAGATCACCTGAGGAGTTTTCAGCCAATGTGCTGGGTGCCCGTAGGGATATAGTACGGAAGCGTAGAACTGCCAGGCATAAAAAACAACAAAGGGAATTCGACTGAGCTATCTCGCACTTACGAGAGATACTATAACTAAGCGGTATGTACGAGATAAAACCCACGGGAATAGAATGGGGATTTCCATACATGCTTACTATCTTAGGTCCGTATAATTAGATCCAGATATACGGAATAACTCCGAATAAGCGATATCAAAAATAATCCTTAAATGATACCGAGTACACTAGTACTGTATCATTTTTTAACGACTTTTTCAGATACATGTTCATGTGATGGTTTACACGATATGGTCAAATCATGCTGAAAAATGGAGTCTTGACTCAGGAAACCATCATGCTCAGTGAACTGAGACTCTTACTATGACGTAATTCCTGCTCTGATTTCATGGTACTATGACAGAACAAAACACGTGCGGGTTTAATCTCGTATATATACGTACTATCTCGTACCATCGTGCCATGGAGATAGCTCCGATGTTTTTTTGTTGTGCTTGGCAGCTATACGCTTCCGTAGTAAAGGAGCTCTTATCAAACGAAAATACATGTAATGCCAAAATTGCACAAAGGTCAGTCGCGTGCATAATCCATTTGCCACGTTGAGCGAACGGGGAAAAAATACACCAAGGGTTGCGTTATAATTATATACCGCGTGCATACTCAGGCGATGAGTGTACAGTACAACGCGATCGGTCTACAGCATGGCGAACATGCACGATACCTCGGCACGGGACAGTTTGTAAAAAGAAATTATGTAGGGGTTCGACTAGCAGAGCAACGGAGAAACACACTCGGGCTAAGTTGCACCACTAATGGCTTCAAGACGGGTGTAGCGACTCACGGGCGCACGCTGATTTTTTTGTTTTCTCCCCCCAAAAAATTCCCCTCATCGCGAGCGGGAAGAAAGCGAGGCCGCGTCCTCGGGTCCCTTCTACAGAGCCGTGCGGTCGGCCTTAGCGGCCGTAAGTGTGGACCAATCAAAATGGCGAACAAAATGATGGCGAGGTCGCCACTGAATGGACGAACAGCGTGACATTGCGGTCTTACGCACTGCCAATCTCGCTGCAGGGATTTACGCAGAATACGCGAATCTGCGCGGGATACAGTGTGGATTGCCAGGCGTGCCGAAGCCCATTGGTGACCGCACAGCGCTGGATTGGAACTGGATGTTTTTTTTTTACCAAGATTTTTGTCGCTGATTATTATTATTCACCGCGTAGATCGCAGATAGTACGCCAGCCCACCTACACCCCAGTGGCAGACTACATGCTGCAACTCCCACCTATCGACCCGTACTATATAACCACATCTATAGTGGTCTCACCTCACCAAGGAGGTATAGGGCCTACGTGTAGCAGGCTCGCCCGATAATACCTCCTCGGTCTAAAACCTGCTTCGTCCCTCTTCCAACGCCACCACCGAGAGCACCCCTCGGATGAAGAGTGGGCGAGTCCCTCGAACTAATTACTTAACCCGTCTGTGCACCTTGCACGCCAGCCAACCCTGCCCTAGGGAGGCAGATATTGGCAGCGTTCGTGATTGGCTGTCGATACGATGGCAGCCCCTGCGCCCGGATATGCCCTTACGTACCTACCTCCACGTTGGCAATATTTTACTCAGAGCACAGCGAGCTCATTTCGGGCTCCCAAATAACGGGCGTGTTCTTCCCGCCCATATCGCATCCTATCCCCCCCCCCATCCCCCACCCCCCCCCCCAACAAAAAAAACCACCCCGTGACCCGTCCTACAGACTCTGACCATGGTCTGACGAATTGTGGAATTCACCCGTTGCGGTTGTTTTCGAAGAATTTCCAATTCCACGCGGAAAAACCTCTTTCTGAACGACGCCTGAAATAGTGTCCCACTGCTGTACAGTACTGTACATTTACATGTACATCATGTACTGTGTACATTTATATACATGACACAGTGCACAAAATACGCATGCGGCACTGTACAATATGGTGGCGCAATGGCGAAGTGTGTGAGGCTTTTGTTCGCTTTACTCATAGAGTGCGCTCTCTAGACTTTTTAATGTCACTCTATGGCTTTACTACACAAAAGCATACTAATAGAGTGCGCTCTCTAGTCTTTTTAATGTAACTCTATGGCTGTACTACACCAAAGCATACTCATACTAAGTGCGCTCTCTAGTCTTTTTAATGTAACTCTATGGCTTTACTACACCAAAGCATACTCATAGAGTGCGCTCTCTACTTTTTAATGTAACTCTATGGCTTTACTACACCAAAGCATACTCATTGAGTGCGCTCTCTAGTCTTTTTAATGTAACTCTATGGCTTTACTACACCAAAGCATACTCATAGAGTGCGCTCTCTAGTCTTTCTAATGTAACTCTATGGCTTTACTACACCAAAGCAGAGGCAAAGCGCTCAGGGACCGGGTCGAGAAATGTCTACATTGTCTACACCACGCTGTGCACAAGCCGTGGGATGCTATAATGGGAGTGGTGTGGCTTGTGCGAACATTCGCCGCACAAAAGCTGGGGATGAAGTAATGTGCACGTGAGCCGTGTGTGCGTACGTACAATGTACGTGTACGTGGCTGCATTATCAAATACATGTACAATGTACTGTACAGTACTGTATACGTTATGTATAGTGGTAATCTGGTATAGGGCTGGGGCTTTGTTGCACCATGGAGGAATTGCACTATGGAGGTTGCACACGCGAAACGCGTAACGACAGTGGTTTTGCGTTGTGGCGGTATTCGCTGCAGTGCAGCCATTACAATTTACATCGGGCAAGTTTTGGCTTTTGCTATTACTTTAGCTCGGCGTCAACCCACGCGAAACAACGAAGTGTTCGCAGAACATAAATATGCACATTATATTTATATACAGTACATGTAAATAAAACCGACTACAGATACATAAATCCTCCCATAACGATGCAGATTCGAAGGTCAGCATTTGAAAACGAAGGTCAAACGGACTGATTAATTGGTATCCGTTCTAGGGAATCAAAAAAAAATGTCCGGGCCCGGTGTATCGATGCAGTCAGGACCTTTCTCAAAATAATAGGCAGTAGATATCAGTCTCAACAAATACTAAATAGGAGGGGTTTTTCGGTCCTAGCAGGACCTTTCTCAAAGCATAAGGCATGACCCATTGAAACGTCAGGTCTTCCTAGTTTTTGATATTCGCTTTTGGGTCATTTATGATTAGTCAGTACAGTCTTCAGTAGGCCTCAGTGTCTGCAACAAGGCCAAGTGTCTGCAACATTTTTACATATTATTAGGGAAGAAGATAGATCAGATGAATGCACTTTAAAAGGAACTCGTAATGAAACTGAAAGCAGGCGGGAATCGAGGCACTGTAAAACCACCGCAAGCAACGAGAACTTGAAGTTGAAGTTCACTACTGAGACAGGAAATCTGACTCCCCCGACTGGCTCAGCACAAAGTCAAAAACGTACCGCTGAACTTCCTGTGACAAATCTCACTCGACCTAACCACAATTTACTCAACGGCTCAAAAGTGATAAGGCATCACCTCATTAGCATTTTGTATAGGCCGCGCCGGCACAGCGTTCCTAACCATGGAGGTAGGAGGCACTGTGATATCCCTTGAAAACGAACCATTTCAAGCGAAGTGCCATAAGGGTCCTGCATTGAGCAGCTTTTGAGGACGGTTCTGCTATAGGTTATCTACAACTTACAAGGTCCAGATTATTGTATTTTGGTCATTGGTGTCAGCTTGTGTCAGTACATCAGGTTGTAACATTTTTGTACGTGTATTAATTGTGGTCTTTCAGTAATTCGTTTCTTTAAATTCTGGACATGGCGCACGTACACCAATGTACCGCCCCACAAGGACGCTGACACCAACTGCATGCTGCAAATTCCTTTGAGAAAGAGAGAGAGAGAGGGAGAGGGGGGGGGCATTATTTTAGCGTACAAGCACACGCACGTAGGCAGTACGAAATACCTAATATCCCTCTTCCCACTTGCAACGCCCTTGCCTCGTAAATAACCCTCGATCGGACCGGCTGCACTCGATAGCTGCAGCGCTGCCTCTTACATCACGCCACCCGAATACGATTGGCGGGCGCCTATACGTTGACCCGTACTCATTACATTGCAATGCCCACAGCACACGCACCATGCACCGAGCGCACAAGAGATTACAAACCACAAACTGAGCTTACTATACTAGCCTCATTAAATATTCCCGACGTGCGCTCTGTTGAGGCGGTCCCTGAAATGCTGATATATACTTACCCGCCCACACCATACGCTCTGTTAAGGGGGGCCTATACAAGACTTGTATACGCTATGGCGCTGGTAACTACCGCGCCAGAATTTTTTCCATTGTTTTGATACATCTGCAACCAGGCTGGTTACCTCACCGACCAGTACGTGTATACAGTCACGTGAATTCAATAAAGGGGAACATATAAAGGACCTGTTTTTTTACCCTGGCTCTCAGAATAGAGGGGTTGTGGTTATGAAGGAAATTCTCTGCACAGGCAATGAGAGATATTGTTCACACGTCGAGGTAGCGGTGATCGTTTCATCGCGTGGAACTTAATTTGGCCTGGACAAATTCAAAAACCCAAGCCTGTGTTTGTGTGACCGTAGATGTCAGCATTTCAGCTATGCTGCTCTACCTCCATGGTTGTAGTTGTGCTCGCTATTTATAGTTCAGCGCAAGGTTGAATAAAACAGTTTTTTAAGTCATGAATAAACTTTACCAATAGTAGCTACCCTCACGATTTCAACCGCAGAGTAAAAAAGCAACACCCGAAACTAACGGGCAGTACAATCTGAATTTGTGATGAGACGATAAAAAAAGAAATGTCTCACAGTGGTGTAAGAAAATCTGTTTAAAAATCCTGTGCTATTTATTTCAGAAACTAAGTTTCTGAACTAAAAATCAGAGGTATTCGAACGATCGTATTTAATAAATATTAATTGTCAATCTTTTTGTTTAAAAATGTCAAAATAGGGTGAAAATACCTACCAAACACTCAAATAGTACAAAACGGCCTTAAACATGCTCATCACTTGAGCACTAATTTACCTGTGAAAACATTCAAATACAAAGCATACACGTTTACCATACCGAGTTGGGCGACACACCCAAAAACTCGCAACGACGCCACGAGCACCGCAGTGCTATAACATGCACACAGTCCCATAGCACTGTGCATGAACGCTGCACTGCACGTAGCGCACAACACACGATACTCTATGGAGAGTTTACGCGGCAAACCAAGCAGGATCTTTGTGAGACCGCTTTGTTCGCCGCCGAAAACGAACAACTGTGAGCCACATTTTCCCCCGGATTTTCTACCATTTTCCACCTTTGATGCATGGGAAGGTTCCCAATGATATATCCGCATTGGTTTTGGGGTCATAATATTCCCGATTGTGGGTAGCTTGATTGGTTTATTTCTTGTTTAATGTAAAACGTCCACAAAGAAAAACCGTGTCGCCTTTTTGATATCCGCCATTGTTGTAACTTGAGGTGGCGTTGCCGACGCGAAAATGGCTCACTTTTGCGCCCCATTTTCAACACCAACGACACCATAAATCCACTTCGAGGCAACGCGAGGCACCGCAGGAATATATCCGCAAGAGCATGGTGGTCTTTTAAATGTAAAAATCCGGGTAAAAGTGGTGTATTTTGATCCATTTTGGGGGCCCTGTTGTGGAGAGACCAAAAAGCGTTCTTCCTCAAACTTGATCAACATATCCCATAATGCACGCCTGTAATGTGCACACGTTGCATATGGTTGGGTTTGTGCGGTGGGCCTATGGAGCCCAATGCGTATACTGCGTACTGTAGGGATGCAGCACACAAAATCCATCCAAGATGGCTCCGCCGAGCTGATTATCATAAAGTGTGTACCCATCACTTTTTTTAATAAGGGGTCTTTGAAGGCTAATTAAGTGATACATTGTAGAACAAGTGACATTTAAGACAACCTGGGGGTTCACTCTTCAATTTGGTATGTCATTTGGACCATATCCGGCTTTAAATGTGGCCCTATTTGGCTGTGGAAGTGGAGGGGTCCATCCCAAAATCCTTGTAGAAATTCGGCTTGGACGGCAACACATTTTGGGGGTGTTTTTCTGGGGGTAATTAGCAAAAAATCTAATAGGCTAAGGGCACTAAAATTGAAAAGAATCTGAGAGATGAAGGTCCAAACTCCAATTTTCAGTAAAGCTACAAGAACTGAGAGACTTTTGGGTGTGGGATAATTGGCTTTGAATGCGAGTGTTTTTGTACAGTGTTCAATGGGAGCTCGATTTAGTGTTCTGCACCCGTAGTGTAGTACTAGTTAGTGTGTGTTCCATAGCACACCACACACTGCGTGCAATGCTGGGCTATGGGATGACGTCACCGCAATATAAGAGGGAGACACCATTTTTCCACACTGCAAAGGAGGGAGACGGGGGACCCGCTGCATGTTTCCATGGATTTCTAGCCGAGAATTTCGCCAACTGCTGGACACTTTACTGGGACTCCAACCCATGGCCAGCATGGTGCGGGAGACCAGGCACCTCTGGGTCGGCAATCTACCGGATAATATCCGCGAGGAGAAAATTATAGAGCATTTAAAACGGTGAGTATTTTGGTGGGGGTCGACGGGGGTTGAGTGTTGTGACGATCGAGCTCTCTACCTACGGTACGGTACTACTGCCCGGCTCTTGTGTGTGTGCGTGTACTATGCGAAAAAAGCAAATGGCGAACTTTACCGGCCAGGATTTTGGACGCTGTGCTCCTTGCCAACCCTTCGTGGAATTACCCGCCCTCCGTGGAGTTTTACATACCCAGCAACCCCGTAGGAATTACCGCAGATGACCAGGGAATCTATATCCAGTGGTTTGAGGATATAACACGAGCCCAAAATGGGAGCAAATAACGGGGGGTTCGATCCCTCCTCTCACGCTAGTGAAAACAAAAAAATTGCAGTTGTTGATCGTCTGCTTCTTCTTTTTTTTGTTTTTTTTTGGAGTTAGTTCGTGTTTGGCTCGTGTACCACGTAGGCTGCAGCCGTCAGCACTGTAGCCTAATACATGGTGCCGAATGCTGGAAATAATACACAAGAGGCAACCACAATTATTGGTCCAAAGCGTTGTCTTGTCATTCCTTTCCTTTGCAAGTATTTTATGTGGTTTGAGTACAGTGTCAGTCACTACTACAGTGCACATGGTTCTACTAGTACTAGTGCTTATGTTCCTACACTATGTTCATGTTGACCCTAGATACAGGACTACTGCTAGGCCTGCCACTTCTCGTCAAGTTTTTGCATGCTAGAGCTAGAATTCCCAGATTTTACTCTTTCATGGTGTGAGTCCGTGTAACGTCATCATTGTGCAGTTAAATGTTCATTCCACGTCAGATGCAATGCATAGTGTATGGAAACCAAGGTTTATTACACGAACACTGCAGTAGTACAGGGATATGAGCTGAAGCTACCATAAAACCCAGTGTATAACCCAGTGTTCTTTCATTTTCACCCTCACATGTAAGTGAAGCAGTTAATCTTCAAGCTTCTTAATCTTAGATTGACATATCTTATAATCTTAGATTTACAGTCAATTTCCCTATGTGACTAGTAGTAGTAGTATGAGTACGAGTATTGTCCTATTGAGCGTGTGGATGTGTGCAATACTGCAATGTTACATATTTGATTTTGATTTGATTGATTTATTTTACTCTCCTGGCCAAAGGCCAAATTGTGGTAAAATGTACAGTACAGTAAGTTAAACAATATCATAACTACAACAGGCATGAATACACAATTATAAAAAACGTCAATAGAAAATAAATATACGGTAGTATCCATTCCTAGTAAAATAGTAGTACGGGACTACGGGTTGTGCTGGTACTAACTACTATGTGCACACACATAGGGCTTCATCATATTCATACTCACACTGCTGTGTAACTGTAAGGTCCATTCTTTTTTTAAGCAGTGCTTAATGTAATCAGCAGTGCAAATGTCAGAAATGTTTATGTAGATGTGCAGTGAATTTCAAAGGGGTTGCTATTTACTGTAGTGTAGGCCCTACATGTAGCTAGGTGTCTATGTGTATGCATGTACATGTGTATGTATAGTACATTGTGCTCAGTTTATACATGATTATTTCAGCAGACTCCTAGCCTGCGACGTGAAACCACTTTGACTGCACAAGTGCTACACTTTGAAAAACGTACAATGATGTAATGCTGTTTATGAAATTAAAATCGGTGCATCCTGTTGGGAACATGAGAATAGGTATCATCTAACGGCTATCACAGGCTTTGTCAGCATTTTGCCGGTAATGGTATGAAAAATGTTTATGAATATAATTGTTGTGTGCCTTGGCAGTGGCACCTTTCCTGAAAATGATCTTAAGTGCAATTGCACAATTTGCACACATACATGATGTTTTTTCCCTAATTACTGCTAAAAATTTCCACAACAAATCACTGAAAAGTACAACTTTAGGACCAATAAGGTTCCCTTTTTTATGAATTTAATGGTAGATTTGAACATTTCTTTGTTTTAAATTGCAAACAATGTTCTGGTTTTAGAAAATGTTTTGAAACCCAAGGTGATCGTTGAAATCATTGAAAAAATGTCATGGTGGATCCGTACATAAGCCATACACACCTGCCCTAAAAATGTAAAGCTGCCAAATAGTCCCCAAACATTAATTGTATACCAGATATGTTCAGCACTAAATGTATGTATAATTGACATGCAAATCAGTCTATAAAATGTAATGGACTCATCCGGAACTGAGCCTTGCACCCCAGTGGTCATAAAAGCCTACCTTTTCTTCCAGTAAACCTTCCTCCTACTGTACAACGACTGATAGTGTTAAAAGGCTAGATCAGTATTGTGAAGGATGGTACTGGCAGAATGAACCTTAGAACCTACAGTCCTACCCATCATGTATCTGCATACTACTCTACGGTCATGGAAGGCCGCTATAAAGTATAAAATGTAATGGGGCTAAAACCCGGCTAAGTAATACACGTACCGGTGTATGTAGGCGCCTACACATTCGACATGCACCCAAAAGGTTCAAATTGTGTGTGTGTGTGTGTGTGTCTCTCTCTGTCTCTTTCCACCCTCACCCCAATAAAACAGCCGAAAACAAAGCATGCACGGTTAAAAGCTCTGTCGGCATTGTGTAGGTAGCATGTTCCCGGAATGGTTTTTTTTTTTTTTGGTGCTGGAGGCAGACTGTTTGTGCCATGGTCGCCCTGCCTAGCTCGCAGTCCACGGCGCGGTCTGCATCTGTTTTCCTGGGGCAGGAACAAAGCCTGTCAGTGGCACTAAGTAAGGCAGGCCGAGATACCCGGTCATGAGTACCCGGTACCCATCGCTACCCGACCATATGTTCCCACAGCCTGCTACAGTGACCAGCACACATTCAACTTGATGATATACGCGCATGCACAAATGTGACCAGCAATTTTTGTCCTAACCGCTTTCTATGCAAACATCGATCAATTATTGTGAATCCAGTTTGGGCTTGAAAATGTGTAGAGATAAGAGAAAAGTAAAAATTGCTGTGTTTCCCCCGAATACCAACTAACGTACATTACATTCTGAACAGAGTGCATGACATATCAGACACAAGATGTACAATGTTTGCATCATTCATTGACCTAATCCACATTATCTCCCACGAAGCTGTAATACGCGCATGCCTTGGCTGTCACAAATTCCATGAAAACGGCTGTTTTGTAATCGAATGCAGGCACTCAAAATGAAAAGCCCACGCTCATAAGGTTTGAAACCAGTCTGTTTGCATCAATTCATGTAAAGTGTAAATGAATCTGCACTGTATAATGCACTGTAAACTTTTGTAAAAAATCTTTTTGGTTGGGTTGGCTTGTGCAGACATCACCAATGGCCAAATGGTTTGTGAGTGACCTTTCCATTTTGTTTTCTATAGCAAAAGGTCACGCAGACATACATTCTCTCCAAGTCTTGGACTAATTAGATTCTGTCCAACATAATTGAATAAAGCTTAGCTCTATGCCAAGGGGGCCTAGGGCTATAAATGTAAACTGTCATCAGGTTTTTCCTCTATATTCGTTATAAGTTTCTTGCATCAAAATATGGGGAACATCTTTGCCTCAGAATGGAGAGATAATTTGTAATGAATACGTCATGTTATTCTTTGTGCTCTTATTGTCATTATGTTGTCAGATATGCTCAGATTGAAACCAATATTGTTTAAGTTGTATGATTCTTAGAATAGGACTTAGAGTATCACTGTGAACTCCTCCACTATATGCACTTTATGTACATGGTTAAGAATTATGCATTTTAAATTAACTGTATTGATATTTTGGTACAGCTTTGTGTGTCAGCCAGTGCAAACTGATGTTTAGGTAACGCCTGTGGATTGTGAACGTATGCAGTACTAACAACGAACATTAGCCCTGTCATGTATAGCTAATGACGAGGTTCCATTGTGATCAATCAATTGATGGCTTTGCGCTGAAGACATTGTCCCCTGCCCAAGTGCCCAGCATGCCGGAGAAAGGAAGTTGAAATTTCCACCAGGAATATGTAATGAGAGCGAGAGATGTTGACGGCTAGACAGCCCCGTTTAGCCCAAGGGTTTGCCGGGAAAATCTCACCCTGAAAGAACTAGAACTGACTGACCAAGTTTTACTGAGAAGGTCCACAGGTCAAAGTTCCAATCCCCTGTTTTAAACCAGGGGAGGTTGTATTGTTAACTGAAATCCATTCTCCCTTCCCAGATCCATATAGCCCATTCAGGTTTGCTCATGTTTAGAAGCTGGCTTAACTACAGCCTCAACCCCTTTCCCCTGAAAAAATACACACCCCAGGGACATGTTTGGGGGTTTCTCTCTGCCCTGTCTCTCTACCCCCCCCCCCCCTTTCTGTCCTTCCCCCTTTTGTCCTGAGGACTTTGTGGTAGACTCAATGAGCAGGACCCTTTGTGGCAGGATTAGGGGGCTGCTTGGATGCCTTTGTGTATTAAAAATAAAAACCTCTGAGAAGATGTAAGAAGGACCCAGGAGAAAAACAAAAAAACATCCAAGGAGCCTGTTTGGTTGACCAGGGTTGGGAAGAGTACAGGCATTGAAAAAGCCAGGCCTCACTGCACATCTCCAAAACCTGCCAACTGATCCTCTTAACGTGGTATCCCAGTCAACAAACTTTTTTTCTTTTTCTTTTCTAATCTGAGAATCTCGGAATGAATTCCAGAGCTCACTCGGAGAGGTTTTCTTCCCCCCCCCCCCAATTGATGCTGCCATTTTACTGGACTCCATATGGAGAGATGAATGCAACCATCGACACCAACTGACACCGCTGCCAATGCCCATTGCCTTAGCAAGGGTTGCGATTTTCAATAGAATATTTCTCACAAGGATTGACCTCGTGTGTCAGCAATGGCCCTTCACGTTGAAAATGTTCGCTTCCTCTTTTTTATTTTCAGAAATTAAGAAAAAGAGCCTGGATCAAACAAGAAACCCAATTCATGGCCCAGTGAAACAAGCGTGATTGACTAGTGGTGGATTAGACACTGGTACGCATACATGGTACACACTTCTTGTACATGTATTTTAGATGTGGCATGGAAATTATTCTCAAACTAGCTACAGTGCACGCACCCCTGTGGTTCATTTCAGCGCATTATTCAATGCAGACTCTCTGTGCTTGTGTACCCACTGACCACTGTGGTTAACCGTTAACCACATGTGTTTTTCAACCAATCCCAACTCCTCAGCACAGTGCAATAGCCTAATAGTTTTTCCAGTGGTGTTTTTTTTCCTGCATCAACTTTGGCAGGATGTTTCTGGTACCTGTGAAGGGAAAAGTGTAAATGGGTCTGTGGTGTATTCCTTTTATCGGCGATGTTGCAATTTGAAGTATAGCGTATCTGCGTATGCCACATCCCTAGTTCCCAAATCTTCATACACCACTGGCGGGCTAAAATATATTTACCTTTCCTTGTTCAGCTCCACTTCATACAATAATATATTTGTACAATGACGCAGCTTTTCCTTATTTTTTTTCTGATTCATACTAAACAAATAAAAGGGTGGTTCCAAAAGTATAGACAAGAATTTCACACTGGATCCTATCCAGCTCGCCTTTGATGAAAAAAAGACAGAAAAAATGCTTCTCAAATCTCAATACAATGGTACAGGGACCATAGGCCCACTACGTGTATGTACTTAAGTTGGGTGTGTTTACACTGACTGGTCACCCTATATAATGTGGAGAAATATATTTCATGGCTGTCGTATGTTAGGTTACACCTGCATAATGTGCGTAGCGGTTGTGTCACACACAACTTAAATGTGCAGAAGGGGTGATAAATATATCCCTGGGATTTTTTAAATATTTTTTTTTCAGTATTTTTTTCTTTCTGCACAGCCAATGTATAGATGTGTTAGATTTGGTGCCGTGGGTCTTAGCGTGGGTCACATACCGTAGCTCCACCTTCCTGCCAAATAAACCTCCCTCTCCCACTGTGATCAACAGGGGTACATATGAACGGATTAAACTGGCAGTTGCACCGCTAGTAATACTAGTATGCACAGACACTGCCACCATGATGCATTTAAGCTCTCTTGTGATCTCGGTGCAGCTGTGAATGAAGAACCTTAAACATTGATTTTGCCATGCCCAAAACATCTCCGCACATCTCCCGACCGTCATTTTTTAATAAACAAAAAGAAAATATCTTTCATCAAATTCATGTCGCACCTACAGTGTACCCAAGCATAACATGTACATTATATAAATGATTTACTTTTCAGTATGATCCTTTAGCCTAGCAGTGTGCGCTGTGCAATTTTGTCTGTGTTTAAAAAAAGAAAATGATTTAATCTGAATGATGCATTGTCAAAATGAACTAGAGCATGCGTTTTGTTCCCCCACCCACCATTAATTCTTATGAATAGACATCTAGGCCACCAGTAAATATTATTGATATTTTTGTGGACGTTATTCATTTAGTCGCTCCCGCATGCTCTCTCTCTCTTTCTCCCTGGCAGTCATCCTCCCGTCCCTTGCAAGGCCAGGCAAGTAGGCGTGGTTAGGCGTGGTATAATTATGCATATGGACCACCGATCTGAACTGCCTGATGCAAATTGACCCATCCCTGGATTTCCACCTATCTAGTTCTCTCTCTTTCCATCCTCCCTCTCTCTTCCTCCGCCTCAGTTTTTTTTTTTTTTTTTTTTTTTTTTTTCCGTCTCTTCTCTTCCGCATACTGCCCCTTGCCTGGTGTAATGCATCTTAGGCTTAGCTGCTGGTCTAGCGTGCCGTTTGCACCCCGACGAGATTTTCCTGGCCAGTCCTGCAAACAACCCCAGTGCCCTTCGTCATTCCTCGTCTTATTTTTCCGACACCGCCAAATGGCGCTGTGGGTCTGATATGCGCAGTGGGGGGAAAGCAGCATTTGGCGTCTACATGGTCCTGTGTCATTTATCTCAGCCCCTCCTCTTTTTTTTTCCTTTTAAAATGTTTTATTTTTTTTTATTTTTGTGAAATTGTGACCTCCATCTGATTCTGATTCTCCCCCAGTTCTTATGTTGGAGGGATATTTCATATTGACAAAAAAACAACAACCTGAAACCGCTCAGGATTACAGTCATGTACGACATTTTTATCTGCGTAGGCGCAGAATGATTTGTGCTGTTTGCTTGCTGAACAAAAGAAATTCCTTTTTTTTCAGCGGCCGTGGGTCGATCTCCTGAAAAGGAATGGGAAACGCATGTCTGTGTGGGGTTTAAAAAAAAATGGATGACTGGTGGCCTTTTCAGACACAATGCTGGCTCGGCAAGTCGGCATGTATATAAATGAGAGAGGGAACAACTGAAGTGTGACCATCGCTTAGTGGGCACCAACAGGCCAGGCGGTCCCATTGACGGAAAAGCAGGGGAGAGGAGACGAGACCGGCAAAGTAAATGGCGGAATGGACGGCATTGTGTGGGAAGGCCAGCCCAGCCCTAGCCCAAAAAGCGGCCTGCGCTGAGTGCACTCAGCCCGATGTCGTTTGACAAAAAAAAAAATTAATATTTTTTCCAGCATGTGATGGGCTTTCCATGCTGACGTTGTGAACAGTGAACACTGCATTATTTCTGCTTTGTGGTTTTTACTGTCTCCAGCCATGCACTCTTTAAGGCCGTTTCCACTACACCAAATAAACGCGATTATTTGGATCGTAATTTGAATCGCTATTCAAAGACCACTTTTTTTTGAAAAGTGTGTGGATACAATAAACGCAATTATTAGTGGGATTTGAATCGCAATTTGGACTCCTCTAAGAGCGAGACTTTTTCAAATAATCGTGTTTATTTGCGATGCGGTGTGTGTGGGAACACTCCACTGAATCGCACTGGTTGTTTTTAATCCCACAATGCACCGCTCATGCTCTGATTGACAGGAAATGCCATGCTTGTTTATATGTCTTCCCTGTATGGGCCACCCTCAAGGACACACCCACAATTTGACCACAACTGCTAACCGCAATCGGCTTGCGATTTTTTTGCAACGCGATATTTTGGCCTGTGTGGACACGACCAAAAAAAACAACACCCTGGTTTTTTAATTGTGATTCAAATCGCGATTATTTTTGTAGTGGAAACGGCCCTACTCACGTCAGTTCTGCTTCAATGGCTGAACCAGTCCAGGGCCGTCTCAGAATGATAAGTGGGATGTCCAGCAGCTTACAAATCTAAATATAAAGAAGTAATCCAACCTTTCTAGCTACAGTAATATCCATGGGGTGTTATCATGTGCTGTGCTATTTGTTACATTGAAATCCCCTCACATTGCTGACTCTATGCGAGTAGCGGTCTACTTCACCAGATTTATGGGATATTGAATTTCTCAATGAGATCGCTTTGCTGAGTTTGCTCAGAATCGGGTTTTGTTTGGACTAATTTCACATCAGCGAGGGAGCTTACTCACTTTTTTTTTTTTATTTGATACATGCACCATTGATTCCCTCAGTCAAATATTAACAGAAATATTTACATGGGGAATATTTCTGTTTCCTGCAAGTACCGGTCAACCACAGAAAGACTGAATGGTAGACATCAAAGGCAGGTGCCAAATGGATTAAGGATAAGTTATATTTGTCTTGCTGATAGGCATGAACAGAGTGATTTTCCAAATCTTCATCTCGCATTCAATACCTTTAACTTAGTTCACTGAGTAGTATAATCTTTCATGAAGTCTCAGACTCTCAGTAACCCTTGATGAAATCCATGGATGGCAGACTTCATGCTATGTACGTGCTGGAGGAGCCATTGCAGGCTTGAATCGCACATGACAAACACACCTGCAGTTGGTGCTCAATTTTCGTTCTCTCTGTCGTCTGTCTCTCTCCTCTCTGTCTCTGTCTCTGTCTCTCTCACTCTCTCACTCGCTCGCTCGCTCTCTCTCTCTCTCCCCCCCTTCTCTCTGTCTCTCTCTCTCTCTTCCTCTTTCTATTCCCCCCCTCTCTCTCTCTCTCTCTCTCTCTCTCTCTCTCTCTCTCTCTCCCTCTCTCTCCCCCTCTCTCTCTCTCTCTCGCTGTCTCTCTTTCCCTTTCCATTTCCATTTCCATTTCTTCCAGAATTTATTTGTGTTTGTCCCCCCACCCACTATGATATTATGCTGCTGGCAGTGGTCCAACCTGCAAGGGACACATGCTTGTCTCAACTGCAGCCAGCTCAGGCTGAATCCATCCACCGAGATAAGGATGTCAGAAAATAAACACCGACGTGAACTTTGATATTTTCAGCCAGATATCCTGCGCCTCTGCCACTGAGGTGAGAGTCCACTTGCGCGCGCACAGGGGACTGGCCATTTCGTGCCGCACACAAATAACTTATGACAATCAGGCAGGTTGAGGGAGGTTAGTGTGTGAAAAGCAAAGTTTAATTGTAGCATGCTAAAAAAAAAAAAAAGCAACTCTTTATTCCATTTGTTTTGTTTGATAATGTTGGTTCTCCTTGGTCGTTGTACCCAAATTTTTATCAAAAGGTGTATCAGCTACGTTTGATTTGGAAACTGCTTAGTGCGTGCGGACCATGTTTGTTTGCCCCACGTTTTTTTTTTCCAGGACACATTCTTCTCTCCTTTTTTCTGGAAAAAAGATGATGTCATTTTGTGCGTGTGAACTGCGAAAATGTTAAAGCTGCAGTACACCTTGCTTCTTGATATCATTTTCTGTTTTTTTTTTTTTTCAGTTTGAAAATGAAAGATCAATATACGTACATGGACTGTACTGTGTGCCATGAGTGTGGCCTAAACACGAAATAGATACAATTCTTTATATAATGTCCTTTCTATACCTATGTTTACACTGTTGTATAGTGGTAATTTCATGGCTACTAATGGACTTTAATCATTACAAAGTTGTCCTCCATAAAAGCCAGCAGTCCATTAGGCAAACACTAAGCCACTAACTGACCACTGTCTGTAGTTTTTGTTTGTCTGTACTCTGTACTAGCACATGTAGTTTGTCCGGTTGTTTTTGCAAAATCTGAGCTTTGGCCAGGCATACCCTTGACCGGATAGCCCCATACAGCTTCAATCAGCTTCCTCCTACTCCTAGCCATGTCCAGTCCACAGGAATTACACACAAAGGTCATGCTGCTATTTAAAGGCCAGTTGGTCATAATCAGAAGACGACCAGGCTGACAGGTTTGGATTTAATAGGGAGCCAGAGGTCAGTTTTGGAGAAAGGTTAAAGTTGAGAGTTGAGACCATTTGATACCTATGTAATTTGCGTTTTGCTGCAAATTAACAGAGACAATGGTTACTTAACTTACTTTTCCCATTTAAAATCCATTAGAAACTGCCCACTTAAATTTCTTCTTGGTTACTTTATCCAAGCCGAATAATTACTTTTACCGGCCAACCTCTGCCCAGTAAAAGTCCCCAGGCAACTTTAACCGAGCAGATTAGTCCAGTGGAAACACACTACTCGGTAAAATACGACTTGGTGTAAAAAAAACCCACCACATTCGGCCTATGACGCGTAACACGTACATGTATGCAAGGTGCACAACGTCTGCTATGTGTCGCGTGCTAAAAGTACATGTACGTTTACCTAATCTTGTGCGCTACCGACATCATTTTGTAACCTCAAAGGTCATGTACAGCGCCCACATTTTGCCAGCTTGGTACTTACTTTAACTATCGTCTCGGTTAAATTGACCGACTCAAAAGTCCAAGTGGGAACGACTGTCAAATTTGACCAGTTGAAATTTAACCATCGTCTCAGTTAGTCCAGTGGAAATGCGACTGTCCAGTTCAGTCTTTCCTCGCATAGACGTATGGTAGCATGATAAAATGGTGAATTTTGTACATTCGGCACTGCCTTCTGCCCTTTTGGCTAATTTTTGACATCGGAATACGTATACATAGTGTCCCTCCTGACTGACTGCGTGTGGGCAAGGACTGTGAAAGGATGCAGCTGGCTCCATGCGGAAATTCCAGAGGTCATTCTGAATGCTGATATGCAAATAGCAGTCATTCTTGATTCCTGCGTGATCTGCAAAAATAACATCCCCCCCCCCCCCGACTTCACTTTTTGCTGCCTGTAAAACCAAACAAGGTGTGGTTGCCCATTTTTGACAGACCGCATCCACAAATACAGGTCTGCATGTGACATTCAATGAAAGATAACCTTTTAATTCAGATAAGAAATGCAACCGTTAACTCCTGTAGTTGTGTACATATTAGTTTCTTAACTACTACTACAACTCCATAACCCATCCAAACCGAATACCTTTTACCATAGGCAAGGTATTTATATCCAAGCCCAGGAACTAATTTTTCAATCTGTCAACTCTTCATTGGAATGTTGTGGCTGCACAAGTGCACTCCAATCAAATAAGCATCGGATTGGCCCACATGGCCACATCCTAGTGAGTAGAGCGAGAGTCCATCCTGTTGAAATGGAACTTTCCACATGTACAATATCCTCTGTGGTGTGCTGTGCCCTACACAAATTTGGGAGGGAGACAGGATGAGCTGAATACCAGTACTAGGTTACCTGATAAAAAAGGGAGGGAAAAAACCTCCACCAGACCAGACAGGAAGGTGGGTGGGTGGGTTGCTAACTTGCTACATGTAGCAGCTAGACCTTTGTGGGTCCAGTTGCATTGACTGTAATGCTGCAAAATGTCAGAAGCTACCCGGATGGTGTACATTGTGGCAGTCTACATGTATGTCAAATGTAAATAACAAAATAGAGTAATGCAGACATGTGGAAAACTGCTTAATACTGACTACCCAAACCAAAGGCAGATCTCCAAAATAAGGAGGCCCTGACGGTTCTATCCTTGTAGTACATGTTATATGTTAGGCCAAAATAAGAAATAAAATACATGTAGTAGTGCTTCCAGTTTCCCTGCTGACCCTGTTTTGAAGGTGCAACCCTCAAGGTTTTTTGGGGAAAGTGATATAAATCAACCAACCCTGCATAGTCATGTAAAATATGTTTATAAATGTTGGCTTGAGTGTATAACACAATGTTACATGTAGTAAATCATGACTCAGCGTTACCCTCCCCTCAAAAAAACCAAAAACCAAAATCCTACCTACTGTACCTACCCGATTACAATGTCATGTAATAGTGGGGAGGGGGGGGGGGGCTCAGTACCAGTATGTGGAAACACTTTGCAAATTGTATTAGTTGACATGCAATGCACATTGGGTATTAACCACCACTTCAGGCTAGTCTCACTCTCAGCGAAGCCACCTCACCCAAACCATTGCATTAGTGCATTCAGAGCAGACCAGTACACACGCACAGTAGGCCAAACTGAACTTGAATCTCAGCCAGACAGCTGCACACACTCCCTGTCAGTCTAAACGCGAACCCCTTGTGCAAAAAAAACCCAAACAGTTGTCAATGGCTGCCCAGCCTGCCCTTTATTATGGAAGCTGGCCAGAAGCTCAGCGATTGGACTTGAGGTGCCCTAACACTTCCTTCCTCCATGCCTTAAGAACCTATGGATACACTGTGTAGTTGAAACAATGTCCATATCTGTGCAGGGATTATTGCTTTGGTTGGAAGGAGCCCCAATGCCTCAATGTAGACTTACTGTATACCTACCTGGTAATCTTCAAGAGCTGGCAGAGTGGATGGAGATAAACTTGTTGTTTTTCCTCCTCCTTCCCCCCTCCTCTCTGGAAAAAAAGTCCCCCTAGTACAAGTTATTGGAAGTCTGCTAGTTTCACTGTTTTAGAAATAGGAGGGCTGGATGCACAAGGGCCTCTATTGAAGGCTTATGGGGGGGGGTCTTATGTCACCCAAGGTCGCCCTTCCCTTATCACTCATGCCAGAAACATAATCGGCTCTGTTTAAAAACCCGCCAAACTTGATCCCCCATAGGATTACCCCAGTGAGTCACTTTAACTAACAGTCATGACCCACTGGCAAGCTGCAGTTGCAAATTCAAGTCTGTTCAGTTCTTTTCTACAGGAGTGAGCTGGAGTGTTGTGGAGACTTTTTTCTTCTTCTTCCTTCTTGGCTGGCTGGCTGGGTCCCTTGGGGGGTCTCTAGGTCAGAGAACTTCTGAGAATGGCCCCAAAGGGCTCCCTGGGGGACAGAAATTGAACCCAGCTCTGGCCTGGCAGGTGGATCAGGTTTTTTGTTGTTGTGGCAGATACCTCTGGATTCAGGGATCTTGCGTATGTGTTGAAATACCAAGGTATTGCTCACTCCCACTATATAAAAAAAAAAAAAAAAAAAAAAAAAAAAATATAAATTGCACAGCATTGCATTACCACAACACAGGGTGGACTGTTGGATGAGCCTTGTGATATAGAAACCCAAAACTGGCCAGAACTCCTCAGTTTCTGGCCGAGTGTTTATAGTTTGGTGCAAACATTCCCTGAGAGAGGTCTGTGTCATTAGATATGTGCATTTTCATGTATGGTTCCCACTATGTTGGGAACCAGAAATAGTCTGACAAAAAAAAAAAAAGCCAGGATAATTATCTGCTGTAGAGGTCTAGAGTCCAGACTGTGTTATGGAAACAATGGGGCTCTTTTCCGTCCGCTATTATTATGTTAATGATTCGTAAGCTGAAATATCTCACGGAGTTCGGCTGATGCAACACAGCACATGACTTTTCAGTCCCAAGACTGTGAACAGTACAAATCTGTGCTGTTAACTGACAGGCAAGTTGTGAGAAGAGAAGATTGAAATCAGAATCAGCCATACACATAGACTCCAGTGTAAAGTAAAGGTATAAAGAAAGTACTGTCTAGCATTAGCAATGCAAAGTGTGAGACTGGAAGTACAGTAGCTGGGACAGCTTATCATTTCTGTGATCTCTGCACACACTGAGAGTGCAGTTAGCAGTTGTGAACATTGCTTGTGAATGCTTGATGAATTATCGAAGTTAAACGGCTCGTGTGAACATACCCAAGTTCAGCCATGTACTAAGAAATAATGGTGCATCAGGTTCTCTAGGTGATTGTCTCACTAATGCCCAACCCCCTCTGCCCCATACTGAAAGGAGTGGGAGTTGACTCAATGCCACAAAGACCAGGAAGCAATGAATTAATGCTGGGGATGTGAAACTTCCCTCTCTTTGACTCAGTGTATTACATTGTGTTTAAATAACACCATAATGTATAACATGTGACTATGCATAAGATGTGATACAATTGACCTGGTGAATAATGAAGTAGGTGCTGAGTTATGTACAAGCAGTACTGTATGTACATGTACTATGTAGAGTTTGCACTTTGTTATACATTGTATACCATACATGTATGTGTGGATTATGGTAGCCTATGCATTAGTTATGCAATGGTTTTTGTACATGTTCTTGTAGTCCTGTACATGTACATGTACTGTACATGTACCCCGTACATCACATTGTAATTGTATGTGTGCAATAGAAATGTAAATGTACAGTTATACATGATCATGCAAACAATCATGTGTAGCTGTGAAAAGAACACATGAACAACAAAGTCATTTGGGAAAATAATAGTAAAATATTGGTAACACAAATATTTTGGTGACTTCTTCCTGAACAAAATCTCCAAAACCCAGAGGGCCTAAGTTTTGATCCTAGAAAGACCTTTCTGAAAAGCAGAGTGTATGTAATGCATGTGCTTTTTAGGACTGGTTTTAGATTTTTTTGTAAGTTATTTTCCTCCCGAAATAGATCTTTTGTGCCAGTTTTCACACGATGTTGTTGTCACACCACAGGTAATGCCCATAATCTAAAAAAAAAGAAGAAGGAAAAGAAATTATTTTGACGTCTGAAAACAGTTACAAGTGTGAAATAAATTTGAACATGAATTCTCTGCCCTGAAAATTTAGTGGGCCTGACGTTTTTGATCCTAGCAGGACCTTTCTCAAAGGCAGAGAAAGGTCCTTTGAGTTTGAGAATGGTCCTGCAAGGATCGAAAACGTCAGGCCCACTAAATTTTGAAGAAAAAATATCTTGCCGAATAATTAGATACTGTACTGTGTAGATGGATACACAGTTACACAGATGGACGAATGCTGGTGCTGTGATTATGCATCATCATCACATGCCCCCACGGAATCAATAAAGCACTGCTGGCTCTCCCTCTCTCTCTCTTTGTTTTTAATTATCAGTTGGTTGTCTAGTCCCGTGCATGTTGAGCAGTCCTGGGCCAGGCAGTGTTTGGATTTGGATGGTGTACAGCCGTCGCCACGCTGTCGCCAGCCAGTCTTTGAATCTCCATTCATGCCGACTAATTGAAGACAATCTCAGTAATGCGCTGTGAGTTGCACACACGCTTAATTACTGTCTGGACAGCAGATACAACTCTAACTCCTCCCCTATAAAAAAAATGATAAAAAATAATAATAATCTAATTTCATTTTGTGACTACAGTTTAATCCCCCTGCCACGTATTCCTGAAATGCTACCATGGTCCCAGGTTTTCGGTAAACATGCATCTAGGCAGACATGAATCATACAAGTAGCGGTAGTAGGCAAATAAAAAAAAGGAAAAATTCTGTTCGCATTTTTTTTGGTAGGGTGAGTAGTTGCCAGAGGCTCTCTATTTTTTTGGGGGGGGGGGTGGGGGCGGTCTTCTCTGGTCCTGAAACTCATTATGAAATGAATCCTAGGTTGTCTCTGTCTATTTTTTTTTTTTTTTTCAGTCACGACCAAACGACCAGCTGATAATGATGGCCGGAAAATAATCTCAAGAAGCTATTTGTGGGTTTTGTGGAGTCTGTTTTGCAATTGTTTTTCCTTAAAAAACAATTATAAAAAAAAAGACCAATTGTCAAATGTTCTCCAGAGGCCCGTCAAGAAATTAGGAGCTTTCTCAAAGGCAGAATGATTATGATTTATTAGCATTATTTGTTTCTGATTTGATCTATTTCTTGCAAAGGAAAGGAAAGGAACATACAAACAATTTTACAAAAATAGCCAAGAATAATAGACTGCCTTGAATCTGAGACCCCTACTAGTTGAATGAACCACTCCCAGCCCTCAAACACTTATCCAGTTCTTATGTAGAATGGGATGGTGGGACCTTCCCAAATAGTCAACTAAGTATCTCTGCTGATGGGCATCGGAGGATCATACATTGTGTACCCCATAAGCACTTGGCCATTTTAACCAGAATAGCAAAGACTAGTTTCTTTGCACATTTGTAAATAATTGATTTCTATTAACTGGAGTTGTTGGTAGCAGCTGCTTTCATTCTGTCTCTCTGCTCTGAAGCATCTCCCCCCCTGCCCCTTCGGTCACAACACACGACATCAGCCTTTTAATTCTACATTAGTCTATTTACAAATTACAATTTACTTCATTGTTACCGGTACATGGGCAGTATCTGGCTAACGCTTTCCTGCCTCTCCTCTCTCCCCCTCCCCTGCTTGAAATACCCACCCACTTGTCCCGCTCCGCTCACTATTAATTGTGATATATCTATCAGGCAGTTGTTGTTTTTTTTCTTCGTGATCCTGCCCGGGATCTGTTGCTATGGCAACAGAGTAAACAGTGACTTAGTGACTCAGTGGGAGGGTGGGGAGAATGTAAACGGGGGAGGGGGGTTCGGTTTGGACGGTCGTGAATAAGTCATGCTTTTGCCATATTGCCCTGTTGCCGATTCTCACTAATTGCCTTGCCACTGGCAACCTGTTTGACGGCACCTGATTAAACCGGTCGGCTTCATTAAAAAGGCTTATCCCTGTATTTTAACTGCCTCTTTTTTTTCTTTCTTTTTTCGTCTTCCCCTTGCTGAGGGCTCCCTTAACGCCCGGAATTATTTTTTTCACTCTTGTTTATTTTGATGAGACATTTTGTGTACAAAACATCGTCAGAAGACTAGTAATGGTTATTGCTAAATGGGTGGGGCTTTATTGTACACGTAGATAATGTACATGTATACATACATGTATGTAGTGTACAGTATCTTACAGCAAATGCTCTTCCTCATAATTAAAATTTAGAAAAGAATGATCAAAATGATAATGAGCGGTCCATTTAAAGTACACATAACATTATTAATTCACTGGAAATGGGGCCTATGTACATGTAATAGGCCTACACTGTGTGAAAGTGATGGTCAAAAGAATGATCAAAATGATAATGACCTATGATGAAAAGAACGATAAAAGTGATAACGAGTGCTCCATGTACAATATATAGTACATGTAACATCAATTCACCAGAAATGGGGCCTACTGTAGTGTAGTGATGTTTGTGTGTAGAGGATACATGTGCATTGACTGCATTCCAAACTCAAACCTATACATAACATCTACACATGTATATTCAGGAATAAACTAGTGTATGGGTATTAATCTAATTTCCAATTTTGTTTTACTAATACTATTTGAAATTGTGTGCGCTTTAAAAGTGAAACATGGTGGTCAGTGCATTATAATGTACATGATGTACAATGCACATATGTACCTGATACTTTATAGTTACTGTACTAATTTACATGTAATGTATTAGAAGTCGTAAGGAGTACAGTAGTGTAGTGAGACTGTACCATGGATACGGTTTAGGAATGAGGCTTACTTCCTGAAAGGACCAGGGAGCCATTGATTGTTTGGATGACTATTCAAGAAAAAAAACCCTCTGGCCCTGGTAAGGCGTTTATATTTACTTGTACATGTAATAGTCAGCTGCTGGTTACATACCTGTATGTCTCCTTGCAAGGCCATCTATGTACATGTACATGTGACACATCATTGGGTCTCTCTCCAGTCATTTGTGGCAGTGTTTTTTTTTTGGGGGGGGGGGTCTCTTTTCTAATCACTTAGGGAGTCCTCATTCCCTCACCCCAACCCCCAAAAAACCAAGCCCACCCCATGCCTTTGTCACTTGTCAGAGACACAAAAAAGAGCCTCCTTGTGTCCAGAATGTGTAGGGTGGGTGTGCGACTGACAGTGGGGCCACATGATAGGGGTGAGTGTCTTTGTTGATCAATGGGACCCTGTTCAGACAGGGGTTTTGGGCACACAAAGGTTGAGGGAGGCTAAGAGAGGGATTAGTCTGCTGAATAGGAGCATAGAGCAAGATAAAAGCGAACCCATTGTAGCAAGAGGTGAATGTAGGTCCATGGTACTGGTAGGCCCAATGACCATGGCTGGACTGGTACATGTACATATGTACATAGTGGCCATATACTGGTATATAATGTAATTTTTTTTTTTTGGGGGGGGGGGGTGGGGAAATTCCCTGGAAACTCCAGATGTCATTACAGCAATGCACGTGCAATTTTCCCTTTCATTATTTGTGGCTGGAGAATGCCCTTAAGCTTTGAGCAATACCCCTACAGGTGGACTCGTGACTTGTGGTCAAAGGAGATGCCCCAACCCCTCACCTGCCCCAATCCTAAAATATTATTGTACACAGATAGTAAAGAAATGATTGTCAATCACTAATGCAGTTTAAAAAAAAAAATGATGAAATTAACCACCCAAATGAACAAACAAAAGCAAAGCTCACTATAAAGAAGGATTGAAATTGAATTCAGTTAGGAAAATAAATGCAATCTGTGGAATTATTTGGCATTGAATGCTGCTGATATATTCCTCTGCTGTAGTGCAGGGAAGATAAGTTTAGTGTTTGGAAAAGCCCCCCCCCCCATAGCAGAGCGCTGGTGCACCCAACCGCGATGTGACACGCATCACTGCTTTGATGGGCCAACTCAGGTGTTTGTCTCCAAAACTGCGTGAGGGGGGGGGGGAGGGGGGTTCAAAGTCAGGCTGGAAAGATGAACACCAAGCACAATCTCTTCAGCATGTATAAAAGTGATGCATAATTTACCGTAGCGTTAAGGCCCCCCCCCCTTCGAGCAAGGCGTGTTCCAACTCGTGTGCATGTGCTACAATGCTTATATGCACTGTATTCCCAATCATTTTTTTTTTGCATAAGGGCCATCACTCTACTCTAGCACATATAGGCCTACCAGACTCATGTATTGAGCAAGTACATGTACAAGTAATTGGTGGCCACCTCGGAGTCTCGAACTGACCACAATTCCACGGGAAACCTTGCGATCAAGCGGAGTCTCGGGTTCGAACTCTAACCCGGTAAAAAAAAAATGTTTTCGCCGTTCCTGAATAATTTATGGATATTTCACACTGAGGATTCGCAGCCCTTAGTGGAAGGCGCACTTGATAGTCATGCCGTAATTATGGCCACGTCTCTCTCCAAGGGGCCACGAGTTGGAGGTGTCGATTGCTGGAAAACCAAGCACAGTGCGTGTCACATCTAGAACGTGGGAACGCCAGATAAAAGACACCATATGCTGCGTATATCACTTCATGCGCCGACTATCGGATCAACGTGTTTTTTCCTTTAGATATTGTGATGCCCGTGCTTGGTGTGTCTGTGGCGCTAGTTTAAACCATTGATGTTTGCCCAATTTTTAACGGGTTTCATTGCGCCAGATATTTGGTGCCTGAATTTGGGCTGTGTATTCAACGTATTGTGAACATCAGTGGTTGCGTTATGTGTTAGGTTTGCACTACAGTATACATACATGTACAGTACATGGAGTAGATCACTGTGTGCATTGTCATAGGAGATGGATTCAGTTCAAGGCATTTAAGGTCCGTTTTGCAAATATCATGACTCTGGCTTCAGACCATCTTCCAATAGCTGAAGAAAAAAACCCATTGCAGTGTTACTGGTTTTTTTCCCCATTGAGGTAGAACTTTAAAGCATTGCACAGTGTACATGTCCTCTATAAGGGGAATAGAAAAACCAGTAGGCCTATACTGTATGCCTCAAAACTGCATCTGGTATGCCTGTAGTAATTTGATACATGCAGCATCAACATGGCTGGATCGGAAATGGAGCCTCATCTGGAGGTCATGCTCTGAAACTGTGGTCATCAAAAGCCGCATAGCATCATGGCCGCTTGAGAATGCTGGACACACACGCACGCATGTACACACACACCCAGGTCTATACTGTGCCAGTCGATTCGATTGTGTGCAGTCAGTGATTATGTCTTTTTCAGACTCTTTTTTTCCCGGAGACAGGGCTCTGTTGTCCCTCCATTCCACTCGGCCTCCCCACCGAGCTCTGGCCTCTTATCGTGCGCGTTTTCCATTGGGCAGTCGTGTGACAGTTCAATTTGCCCTGCTTTATTGAATAATTTTGGCCAGGCCGTGCCAATCCCGGCCGGCCCCAGCCCCCGCTGGTGCATGCCTTGAATTGCCTTTTATGTGCATTTTTTTTATTTGTTGGCAAGGGAGGGGAGTGGAGTGGAGTGGGGGGGGGGGTTCGAAGTGAAAAAAATAAAAAGACTCTGCACTCAGGTCAAACTGTGTTTGTTGAAATTGGCAATTCAATATCGCGTGTTTGCTGAATTTGTCCGTGTTCAACTCTTCTTGCAGTGTGTGCATTCTGTGCTAGTCTTTTGTGTTCTCCGCGCTGCATCCCCGGCTGAGGGCCGGGAGTTGCCGTTTTTGAGAACCCCACACTAGGCAGCAAGCAGTTGGCGTGTTGATGATAGGCAGTAGGCATAGGGGAATGGTGCCCCCCCCCACCCACCACCCCATATTCAAGCATGTCGGAGAGGATACGTCTCTAGCAAGTCCCGGCATTTCCACGATCCTGTCTCGTACCTCTCTTCAAAGCAGTGTGGAAGCATGTTTTGTTACTGAGTCACGATTTAGTCTATGATAGCTTGAAACAAACAAACAAACTAACAATTGTCCTTCTTGCAGGCATCTGTATAATTATTGCTGATGCATACTCTTGGCCCTCTTGCACCATATGTTCACTTATTAGGCAAGCCTTATGTGCGGGGGTTCAGCATTTGCCAAGAAGGGAATTACTACACTCAGTTCTGTACGTGGGAATTCATAAACGTAAAATACATGTACACACTCTCAGACGATTGCCATTTAATCCGCTGACCAGAGCACACTGGTTTGAAAAATCGATGGAACGACCTCTCAGGACCACACCTCTTTACCTATTGGAGTTGCCATGCCAACCCGTTCCCAAAATGATTGAATCCCCTCCCCTGGGAATGTTCCGCACAAGCGGCCTAATTATATCTGTGGATGCTGGCAGGCAATAGCGTTGGATTGTTACATTTTGGTCATTTACACGTACCGCCGGATTACTACCAGCACATTAACGACTGGTGTAACTGACCCAGCCTGCAGCTGAGCTAGGGACCATATGGAGCAGCCATTGTCTGCCTAACCTTCTCCCTCCCCAGAGAAAGTCCTGCAGTGTCCTTGGACTTGTAAGGATCCCTCGTGTTCCTGGTACGGACTGAATGGTCCAAGGCCACCCATCCCTTCTCCCCGGCATGCCTATAGATGACCACCTGCTGAAATTACAAAGCACACTGATGACAGATGTGATTTGTGATTATAATTTGAATTATGGATTTTTTGGGGCTGACAAAAAGTGCCACGCCTTGTTTGAGGAAAGGGAAGATAAACATTGCAAAGTAAAAGACTCAGATTTGCGACAGCCAGCTCAATCAGTTGTCAAATTCCTCTTGAAATGAAGCATGTGTTGATTTTCGCATGTTTTGGTGAATTTTGTCTCAATTCTCAACAAAACACTTTCAAAACAAATAGCTGTCTTCTTGGTATGGTTACTCAGATTTAAGTTCCACGTGTTTGTGTATAATGTTCTGAACCTCTAAACGATATTCTCGATAAACGATATTTTGTTTCAGGGGATATACAAAAAATATTTTGTTTCATCAGTTTTTGAGGATTAAACTGCCATACTTGTTTAATGTTGTGCTCATGATCAACTTTGATGCTGTCAAGTATTTAACTCCCATTTTTAGTTAATCCACTGTATGCACCTCAAGCCACTGCATTCAGTGCTCGTTGCTTTTGCAAATGTTTCCACATCTTAGGTTTAATTAGGAAATTAAAAGGCAATTAGATTATTCAACTGAGCATTTTAACAGTATGTGCTCTGCCCAATATGAGGAGATACACACTCTACTTCGACTTACCAGCTCTCCCCAAACCCAATCATATTCTGGAAAGAGATCAACACCCATGTTTATGCTAACATTGAGATTTGTACTTTGTGAATCACCAGACAAACCTTCAAATCTCATCTATATTTCCGTGCTCTTCTTATTGAGAATTGTTTGCTCCCCCCCCCTTTGCTGGCTTTTAGACAGTGAAACGAACCTTCGGCAATGTTGATCCAACTATCACTCCGGTGTGCCATTGTATTCTTCTTGACTAACTTTGGGAACTCTCCATTTCCCCCTCCTTTCCCTTCAGGTATGGCCGTGTTGAAAGCGTCAAGATTACCGGCAAGCGGGACAGCGATGGTTGTCTCTCGGCGTTCGTCGACTTTGTGGATATAAATAGTGCAACCAAGGCACACGAAGCTATCATCAAAATCGCCGACCGGGAACTGAGGATAGAATACAACAACCCCGACTCGCTAATTCCCGAGGATTCTATAACGCACCGCGATTACGACGTCGGCCACGGAAGGCACTCGCGCTACGACTCCCGTCGAGATGGGTAAGTTTTTTGACTCTGCGCCGTTAGTGGACGTCAGATTGAAGACCTAACACCACGTCCCAGATACTGCTTAAAAGAGCTTGTCTGTGTACAGTCGCCAACTTCCACTCGATTATTAATAGTGCCTCTTTTGTCCTAATCATTCTTTTTAATCAAAATCTAAAAAAAAACCACAACAACATAATTTCGCGTGAAAAAAAAAACACCACCCAGTGTAAATAGAAATCTGTCAGGACAGATTATATAGCTGTTCCTATTTGTTTTGTTTTTTTGTTAAGTGTGACCGAGTTTGGTGAAAATCTGAAAGTTTCTGCTGCCGTATGCATTCTGTTATTAAAGTGAAATCTACCCCCGAAAAAAATTGTTTCACTTGATAAAAAACAGCACCTAATTCTCGCACATTTGTGAGCTGAGTACACCTTACAAAAGACAAAAAAAATCAATAATTTTATGACCTACAGGTATTTTTACATTTTGTAAAGATTCCGGTAATCACCCCACCAAGTTTCCATTTCAATACAGTTTCCATTTTACAAGCTCCCTCAAAGTTACATGTAGCAGTGTGTTCCTCACTTGCCTGCCGTGCTGTAGGAAAGAGAAACACGGGAAAAGTCTGGCACACCAGTCATGTCCCCAGACCCAGATGAATCAGGACGCGTCAAGTGAATGATAGAGTGGGTGCCATGCAGCTGGGTATTTCAAAGATGCGTAGAATTGCCATGCCCATTGGCTCTGTGTCTGCTTATTTTGCTTGCATAGCTCTCTGTCTCTGTCTGTCTGTCTCTTTCTCTCTGTCTCTGTCTCTCTGTCTGTCTGTCTCCCCCCTCTCTCTCTCTCTTCCTCTCTCCCCCTCTCTCTCTCCCCCTCTCTCCCTCTCTCTCCCTCTCTCTCTCTCTCTCTCTCTCGCTACCCTCGACCTTTGTTGATCAAAAATGGTCATTGGACACGCTGACTCCAGCTAATGTCATACAGATCAAATGACACCAGGAAATGAATCCAGCGATGAAATGTTGCTCTTGCGCGCCCGTGCGTTCACCATCACGCTCCACATCTTGTGCTGCACAGTTTGTGAAACAACGCGTACACACAATAAGAGTGCAGAAACTAGAAACCTGGCTTGTGGTATGTGGGTAGGTGGCTTGGACAACAAGGAAGTTGAAATGTCTTTCCTGCTTCGTTTTTGATGGAGAGGAACAGTCCTGCAAACTGCAAAGCAGGGACAGCCTTGGCACAGTGCTAGGAAGAGCTCGGCCGTGCCCGTCGCACGGCAAAGGTTTTGGTTTTTTTTATCGGTGTGGGCTGATTCAGAATATTACCGAGGGGCCTCAGCATGCATGCATCTGGCATGGTATATTATTAGAACGAGAGGGCCTAGAACACAGGATGTGTTGTCGTGAGTCATTGCGAATCCCTCTCTCTCTCTCTCTCTCTCTCGCTCGCTCGCTCTTAGCTCTCTGTTCCTCCCTCCCTTCCCCCCAAAACTGAATTACCTGAGTCGAAAGAGCTCCCACTCTAATGGCCGGCCCTGTGCCTCATTGTTTAAGGGGAGCCCAGGGAATGGAGAAGACTGTTCAGCCGCTAACAAGTGATGATTACATGTAAGCCGGCTCTTCCCCTCTGGTTACGATTGTATGCGTATTACTGAGACGAAGTGACAATGCAAATCCTCCTCACCCGGTCTTTACCTCTGAGCGTCGAGGGAAAACGAACCAAACGCTGTTTGTCAGTACAAATGGGATTTAGGCAAGGATGTTTTGAGGGGATGCATCTAGACTGTAATGCAACTCAGGGTGACCACGGGTTGTGACTGAGGATCGTGGGAAGTTCGAGGGCCTGATGTTTTGAAGCCATGAGTACAAATGGAAATATGAGGCCATTTAGCGCTTCACTTCACTATCACAGACACACCCACTATCCTTCTTTCTGAATAGATCTAGTGCAGCCGGTGCTGCAAATAAAATCTGCCGGCAGATTTTGAACACTAAATTGATACATTACATGTACAATGCCAGTGTATGTTTTTCCAATGTCTGCCATCTTCTCTTTCATAGCGGTGCAGCATGTACACGTGTACTTGTCGCAAACGGAAGTGTGAGTGCTAACACGGGAAATGGGTGATGACAAGCCTGGCCAAGGGATTGATAATAAATTATGCAGTTTGTGGAGACAGTGGTCGCAACTGAAATTTACCACGGGCGCAGCATTAAAATATATTGCCATGAGTAACAGTATTACATGTATAGTAGTTCAGGGGTCATGAGTACGGCTTCAAATGCCGGGTTTGCTCTCCATACGAGTCCTCTGTTTCCACAAGTATGAGTTACAAGAACAGTCTATTCAAAATCTGTTTGCATATGAGTAATACAAGTAATACAATGCTGCATGCTCATGTACATGTACATGGACACGCGCATGCAGGGAGGTCACATCAAGTGTACATGGAGGTTTATGGAGACGTCCGTCTCTTCTCTTCGGCCAAAGGTAGCGAGTTACTTGTACATGTAGGCCCTACCGGCTGCAGCGTAGCATCCCAACTTTGTTTGGGTGGTTCATGAGGGGAGGAGATTGGAAGTGACTGCCCATGGACTGCCGAAGTCTCGCTCTCTTTCGGTGTGCCACCAATCATAGCAGCACCGAGGGAGACCCACATGTGACACGATGAGATGATTGATGTCTCCCAAGATGCCAGCTTCCTGGGGCCCAAACCATCTTGAGGTGGCTTCCCAGATATCTGCACAATCTGGGTCCCTGTGCACTTGCCCAGTGGATCTGACATCTCAATTAATCAGTCTGACCTCTGCAGTCTCTTGGTGATAGCAGCTATGGGTGGCCCTTAAGTTATGAGGGAAAATGGGGTGGGGGGGGGTAATCACTAAGTAATCACCTGACCTTGTCTTTCTGACCTCACTTAATTTTTTTTGGTTCTTGGAATGAATGAGGTCATCTTTGCAGGCGTCATTTGAGCTAGGGGATTGGGACTGAGTGTTCAGTTCTTGTGGTACTGTACAGGTTGGAAAACGAAAACGGGCTGTTTCAAATCTGTTCATGTTTTTCCCCCCATGCTGTATCAATAATATCAAGTGATGCAGACAATGTCGCAAGCTGCTCACTGCCAAAGAGGGCCCGACATTCCGATCATAGCCGGACCTTTCTCACTAATCTCAGAGTTTGTGAGATTTTTACAATTTGGGCCATTGACATCAATAAGCTGTCGGCAACAATTTTGTGTTTTATTAGCATGTAAAAGACGTCTGTGCCTGCGATTGATATTTTGTGTAAACAAAACCACCCAGACACCCTCCCACATCTGACTATTTTGTTGGACTAGAATCTTTGTCAGTAGCACTTTCTGTGTACATGTAAATAAGTGTATTGCATTTAACCAGGTACTCTGCACATACACACAATGGTGTGTACTTGTATCCAATCCATACATGTGTAGTCTACACTATAGCATGCATTCAAACGGTTTGTGATGCTCCCACAAAAACCATTTGGATTCATGTTTCTCAAAAGTTAGAGGGCCTGCCGTTTCTTTCCCAGTAGGACCTCTCTCAAAGGCCACCTTTCTCAAAGGCATGGATTCATATTAATTTGTGTAATATTTATTTCGACGGAACTTCGATTTGGATTTGCATTGAGCCATTGAAATATATAAAAAAAAATCAAAACATGCCAAGAATGGAATTGACAATGCAAACAATACAGTTTTTTATTTTCAAAATTTAGTGGGCCGGACCTTTTTCAAAGGCAGAGATTTTATTTTGTCATGGCATGGCAGAACATCGATTTGGTTTTGCACCGTTTGGCCATTGAAATATAAAAACCTTTCAAACATGCCAAAATGGAAACTGAATTGAATTGAATGCCTGCAATCAGTGCAATGTGCGTCAATGGAGGTTGTACTGCCCGACTCTGCTACATGCACATGTACGTCATTGCAATGCATCATTTTTTTGTCTAATATTATATTTTGTTCACAGCACACTTCATTGACTACAACCAGCACAGAGGCAAATTGATTGAATGCTGTAATCCTATTCGTTTTGGACTGTTCATATCGGCAACAAGAAAAATGTCAACGTGGCATTAGACCTTGTGCAGCTTGGTACATGTACACTGTATAATGATAATCTGAATGTTACACATGCATGCACACATACTTGTTCATACACTACATACTGTACATGTACATGTACATACAGATGTACATTTGTAGTTTGCATAAATTGATTTTGAATACCATACATGCATGGCTCAACTGCAGTAAAGTAGTGCTTTGCCACAACATACTAGCACTTGCTATTGAAGGTTCATAATTTGTTTTATAAAATTGATGAAAATAGCCGAGAAAATTTGGACTGGAATTTGAACCCAGACCTGTGGTTTAACAACTTTAACGTACCGGTACTGTACCAGCACTCAAACCATATGAGCTATCTATTCCTTGGATGGCGGCCTTCCCAAAATAACCAACTATCTTTGCCGGGGTGGGGTGCCAGTCGGAACCATTTAACCATTGACTGCCGTATACTGTATCTTCAGGGATCTACCTCTTGTCAGTTTCTTGGTTTTTTTTGATAAAGTGTGTAGGCCTATAGCATACATGTACATGTATACTACTCGGTACAATGCTTTACAGTGTACTGGCTTCAAACTGTTGTGTTGTTTCACCCGCCACCACCATGGAAGAAAGCAGTGCGCGATGGAAAGAGGAAAAACAGGAACCCGAAGTAGGCTGCTGGATAATGGATGATCGGTTGATCACGGGATAGTGGTTTCATCTGGTAAAAAACAACAACTTGGCCTTATGCAGTGCATTAGTGATATCAGTCGCTGTGGGAGTCGAGGGTGGGCTGGAGGGGGGCTGGCTTGGGAGACACTCCCTGCAACCCGGTCTCTACGACCCCCACGGACGCAATTTGATTTTTCCTGTTCCTCGCAAGATGGTCAACAAGATGTGTCAAGGGCGGAAACGACGGCAGAGAGAATGCAAGGCAAGAAGACTTGACACACACACACACGGACAAGGGCAAAGCCGTTTTGGGCGGGATGGTGCATTTGCAACACGTGACCGCTATTATCAGTCCAGATGCAGCGCTACGTATCATGCATAATGGCTGGCCTGCAGTTGGTAATGGGCAAATACACTTGTGCACGTACATGTACTACACACAGCCACTCTGCCACACCCACTGTTGGAGTCAGCAATTTTTTGGAATCTGTGAATTCTGAACGATGTGAATTAAAAATAGCTGCCGAAGCCCATCTAAAGCACATTTGTACACGTGCACATACATTATGTATGAATTGGAATAAATAAAAACTGTAAAAAAAAAACCCAGTGATTATATTCAAAAATATCAATGGCATAGTATTGTTATGATTATGTGAAGCGTTGCATTTTTTTTTCATTTTTATGAAAAGGCACACTCTCTGAAATTGCGGTGTGTTTTTTATGTTGATGCTGCTTTCAGATATTTGTCATTGTCCACGTGTCCATACAGTAGTCTTTGTGCGTGTCAGTTCACTCCAGATGGTGGGTGCTTCTACCCCATGGGGGTAACTGTAGAGGAACCCGGAAATATTAGAGGCATAAAGAGAGGGTTTGTCACCCTCCCAATGCCAAAGACCCCCCCCCCCACCCTCCTCCCCTCCTCCCCCTGCTGTGCCCAAATCGTCATCTTTGTTGACAGTAATGGTTGTGCAGTCTTTATAGTTCCTACAGCGTTTTGCAATGTTTGGTCAGAAAAATGAAGCTCCCTTTTCTGAAGAAATTTCTTTGTCCCTATCCTGAATGCTTCCCCCCCCAAAAAAAAAAGTATTTGAAGTCGGCATTTGTTCTATAGTTAATAAAATACTGTTCATTTTTTTTTTTTTTTTTTTTTTAACCAGAAAAGGTTTAGAAAAGATGATCAGTCAACTGTTGATAGCTTTGTTCTTTTTTTTTGTTCAGTGGGATACATTCCGTCATGACCGGTAAAGACATTTCCCCTGCATCGTCTTGTCAATTTCTCTCTCTCTCTCGCTCTCTCTTTAATCTGAGAAATTCCCAGGGAGATTTGAAGTGGTCATAAACAAGGGGGCTCTGACGTCATTGCAAATGAATGACGAGCAGATAGAGTGTCAAAATACTTTCCATACTTCGTAGATACTCCCTCTCTTTCTCCCTCTCTCTCTCAAGCATCTGCTGCGGTTAGAACGGATATAGTTAGTAACCCGGAGCAGCTAAAAAGGAGGAGGAGGGGGAAAGGGGAATTTAAAGGTCTACACATGTACCACTGGGAGACGCAGAGGAGATGTGCAACGGAGTACATAATGACAGATGGACTGGAGTGTTTCAATAGTTCATACCTGTTTTTGTTTTTTTATCGATCGGGTTACGTAGTAGCACCATGTAAGGATATCTTAAGAGACAGTCAGCGATGCTTAGTGAAGTTGTTAGTGCAGAGGGTAGCCAGACGAACTGCTCACCTTAGGCGCAAAATCCATTCTCCTGAAATATCCGAAGGGGCGGTCTCCCTTCGTCTTTTCAAGAACTTGTTTGTTGCACTGCATGTACAGGTCCGCATTCCAGCATCCCGTGTCCGATATCTCAAATTGATTTGACTCGTTTATGAATAAGTGTGAATGTTTCACTTCCATAGTAGGCCATAGGCTTTTGAATAACAGCTCAAGTTGTTGATACATGTAGGTTAAAAATGGTTTAGAGTTTGACAATGACTTTATAAAGAAATTGCTGCACATCTCTAGAAATGCTGATAGCAAAGCGGTTTATTTTTTAGGACTCAAGACGGCACTTAAAAAGAATGACTAAAATAAATATGTTAAAACTGGAAATATCCACATGTAGTGAGTGTTCATAGATGGGGAAAATAGTATACAGCAGGATATTTAGGGCTTAATTTCTATTTTTAATTTAACAGAATCGCACATCAAGAAATCCCTGTCTGCTGGGATTTTCAAAATTAATTTCACAGAGAAGACAGGAACATTTCTATGATTTTCTGACTGTTTTTGTCTGGTGAAGTGCCTAGGCAATTTTTAACAGAGACGATCAATCCAGTGTGGACCTACAAATACAAGTTTTAACATTTCTGTTTTCCTGTGTCCAATTGTGGACACTTAAAATGTGCTGTGCATATACCTTGCCCTGCAAGAACCTGAATAACAAGCTGAAATTTGGCAAATGTTGAATTTAGGATTGAGTGTACATGTACATGTCATGTAGCACTTGCTGTAAGCTGAAATGAACTAACTTTGCATACAGTATACACATACAGTATATACCAGGTGTGTACATGTGCATTACATGTACTGTACATGTATGTCCAACGCACTATGTAACAGTATGTGTACTGTACGTGAATCCCATACAGATTTAGTGTGGGGAAAAAATGTTAATGAACAGGGCCCGAGTTCTGCGGTATTGTACGTGCAGTGCATAATTCCACAGTGGTCTTGTAGAGGGGATCATGTGGTTTTTTGCAATGACTCATAGGCAGGCATCAGGACCCAGATCTACTGATAGGGTGCCTTCCTTCTTCCTCAGTAGTAGCAGTAGACAGCCAATGCAGTCCCTGTAGTCAACCTCCAACCCTGTCCTGACCTTCCTGCTAAGCTTAGGCAACCCATAATACACCCCTCAACCAAAACCAACTGCCACCACCACCTCACCCTCCACCCCACAATGGCACCATGCTGTTGTGGTACCATCTCAGGGTTAACCGGGGTGCTGAGAGACTACCAGTACCAGTACCAAGAGAGAAGGGATGAGAGAGAGCTTTGCACAAACAACTCCTGCCCTTTGGATATGCTTACTCAGTTACTGTATAGTGTATACACTTGTACATGTACATACCGTATACTCGTATAGTATACTGTACATGTAGATGCAGTCTCCAGTCCAATATTGGCCTTGCTTTTGTTGATAATGATAGGCCACTACATGTTCTGTTCCATTAAACCATATTGTACATGTCTTTGTGAGACAGCCACAATGCCCTTTTAACTTTCCCTATGTACTCCCATGTACCCCCCCCCCCCAGGAATGGCCATTAAAAAATATTCTGAGTTTTATCCCATCTTGTCATGCATGCATACCTGTATCTGAATCAGTTCACATTGCTATCATTGCTTGAATGGTGTTACATGTACAGTACACGCAACTTGTAATGTACAGATGTATGTACACGCACATTGTACACAACATGTACATGTATTTGTACATGCATCAAAAACCCAGTTAACCTGACTGGAATCGTATTTAATTCAGTGCTATATTTACACGTATTGCTCTCAATGAACATAATAAAACAATTTGTAAATGATATGCAGAACTAGTCATGAGCAAAGCTACATGTACACAGGTACATGTACACCAGTACCAGTACCTGTAGGCTGTACAGTTAGTATTGCGTGTACATTATGCATACACTGTATATTGAATATCGGTGCAATGTGCTGGGTACATATCAACGAAAAAGGAGAAGGCTGGTAGCAGTACAATTTTGTTTTGTTGTGTGGCTTGTGTTGTGTGTTTGATTATACACAGAATAAACGTATGCAGTACTGTACATACATACCTTTGGTAGGCCTACATGCTCTGTGCTTTGTACTTGAGTCTGTAGAATTTTACGGGTAACACGAAAATGTAAAAATGGACGTTGGTCTCACAGGCAACATGGCCATACATGTACATGCTACATACCCAAAGTCCTTACTTTTTTTGGTGAGGGAATTCCTGAATGTTACATTTTTGCTGGTCTAAAAAAAAAAGGAAATCTATTGGCCCAAATTCTGCCAGGATTAAACTCCACTCATAGACTATGTTATTGTTTCTGATACTGTGATAGTGTTTTATTGAAAAATGTTGCTGGCTTGAAATTTTTCTGATGGTGGGTAAACAGACATACTGTGTAAAAGTGATAGGAACATATTGAAGTGGTGACTTTAATAGTGAAATTAATGAGTGCAGACTGCAGAGGTACATGTACACATACATGTGCAATTTCCTGCTCATTCCATTGTGAACCATATGCAGTGTTCATTTCCATGTGGCTTTTGCTTATAGATAAAAGAGAGGGGGGTTGGGCCATCTTGCAAAGGCATGAGAAAGATTCTTTACCGGTCTTTGTAATGACCTTTTCCGATACTCTCTTTCGGGGCAGGGGCGTAGGATAGCGTCCGTCCATTATCAATCAGATGGGAGTGACGATGACGACCGGGACGACGAGTGAGAGGCATTATCACTCAGTGTCTGCTGCTAATTAAAACCGCTGCGTCGGATTACCGGGACGGGGCTGGGAAATGTACGCTCCGTGACGGGGCCTTGCGCCAAACTGCTGTGAATGTAATAATACCAGCCCCGGTCTACATGCTGGCTTGCTGCGCTCGTCATAACCCGCAGTTATCTAGCAAGTTTAACGGTCGCGGCCAGAATCCTTCATCAATTTTGCCTCTGCCTCCCCATCCAGCCAAGCATGCCTCTTTATTTTTTTCCCCCTCATTTTTTACCTCTTGCCCTGGTCTCGCTTTGACTGAGAGTTGAGTGCTGTTGACAGCCAGCTCCCTGATCCATTCTTATTAAAGGGGCACAACAAGATTCTGTCTTACAATGCCCATTTGAAAGGAATTGCTTCAAAAATAGAAGGCACGACAAAGAGACAATATTCATCATTCTGATATAATCATACTTGTTTTAGTTCCAGCTGTTCATCCACTAAAAAGAAAGAAAGAAATTCCTCCACACAAAGAATGATCAACGTCTACATCATCTGAATCTGATTGCTACCGCTACAGTGCATACATACACCTTTAATATCTCCAGCCAGCTCAGCTCAGCACCCCTTTAATGATAAACTGATTTCTTGATGGCTAAACCATAAGAACGTGTGCTGCCTGGGTCTCTCACCTTGTCCCTTTCCCTCTCTCTGGATTTCCCCCCCCCTTCTGTTAATAATTTTATATCCCCTCCCGTTCAGCCTTTATTTTTTTCATTAGCCTTTTTCACCTGAACGGCAGCTTGCGGTTGGCTTTATCAATACTTCCATAATTAAAGCTTGACCTTTTAGGGCTGAGGGCGAGGAACTAAGAGAGAGAGAGAGAGAGAGAGAGAGGGATACAGAGACAGAGACCGAGAGAGACAGATACCCCTTTCCCACTACGCAATCTCCGGGTTATCTCGGGGGTAACGGCAAGCCTTACCCCCGAGATACCCCGGGTTGGAAATGGTTGCCAGGACGTTTCCCACTACACTTTTCCCGCCCCGGGTTGAGACCGAAAAATCGGCCGTTACCCCGGGGTTCGTTAACCCTGCTCGCGACCAGGGTTAAGGATGGAAATCTCGGGGGTAACGGCCGAACCCCGGGGTTGGCGTTGTAGTGGGAAACCGCGCCGGGGTACGAGTCCGGTGGACATTCTCAGGGTTAAGACACCGGATGCGTTACGTAATGGGACGGTCAGAGGTGGGATACGTGGCGGGAAAATCCGCATGCGACGCACATCTGGCATTTACAAGAGGGCAGTAAATTCACGACGGCAACGACGGCAGTTGCCGTCGTGCCCTCACCAATTGCCGCGGTGCCCTTAAATTTGGAGGATTTTCACGGCAACAAATTGCCGTGCCCTTTTAGCACACTGCAGCGCGCATGAAATAATATTCCGACTGCGGTGCAGTGTGTGTGCAGCACACATGGAAGCTTCACTGTACCGTGCGCACTGTCAGCTAAACATTGCGCATTCTGTGCACAACTGTATGGACTGTGGATGGGTGTACATGTAGATGTACAGTACATGTGCATCTACTGTACATGTACATGTATACACGTACACATACACGATCAATGTACTGTACATGTACATGTACAGTACTTACATGGCCATGTCAGATACGTACATGGACAGTGCGTTCGATCCTGACAGTTTCATGTCAACAAACTTTTAATCTGCGGGTACCAGTGAATCTTGGACATCGCTGGCTGTACCAAACAACGGGTACCAACGGTAGTTGGGAGCGATTTGCGTTGCACGATAGATAGATTGCGCAGCATGCAGCACGTGGTCGGGTTGCGTGCGAAAGTAGAATCGAAGAGCTGTCAAAGGTTTGCGTGTTCGCGGGTGCCTTTTCAAAGTCGTAACCATGCCCCGAAAGGAGAAAGCTAAACAGCAAAACGAGCTACTACTTCACGATACAGCACAAAAATGTCGCAAACTTTATTCTTTTTTTCAGGTAGGCCTACGAACGTAGTTATTCTCAATTTTTTGGACGAGAACTGATGAGAAGGTTTTGGAACACCGAACCCACATCGCGATACCTTGACAGCATGGACTATTCTATTAGGAATGAGAGGGGTGCGAGTTTATACAATAATAAGCTCCGATAATATGCTCGTTTAGGTTGGACCTAGCTGCTTAAAAATCCATCTTTACAAAACATGTAGGCTCTTTAGAATCCCTTTTATTTTGATTTTTTTGTGAGGATCTATTGTCAGATATTTTTGTCGTCCCGCTTACTATAGCAGTAGCACCCCGGCCATACCTGAATGGTACTGTTCATGTTCCGTGAGAATACGTATTGGTGGCTGACTGAAACCTATTTTAGACGTCATTTTTATGTTGGAAAATAATCCTTTTCAGGCATTGTGGTCCCACAGAAACGATGATATATTAGTAGGAGACCTAAAACAACGATTCGGTGCCTTCAGCGCCTATTTTGAAAGTTTTGTTTAAAGTGCTTACAGCGTGTTTGCATCGGTACTAATAAAAAAAAGTCGGTAAATTGCCTTGATGCCCCGGATTTGCCGAAATTTTATATCTATATTATATTTATATCTGACGCCATTTTCAATGCAGTGTACATGTACACGAGAGTGCGGATTATGCCGTTAATCGAGTGCAGCCCACATGTATCCAGTCAGGCAGCGCGCGCCGACGGGTGGTTGCTGGGCGACAAGGCGGTACGAGGCATTGTGGGACCAGCTAGCGCGCTGTGGGATTTCCGGTCCGGGCAGTGACGGACACCGGGGTTGGGTGTAGTGGGAAATCGCACATCGTTAACCCGGGGCAAGCTCGCCCCGGGTTTCGCGAAACTCCGGGTTAACGCGACAAATGGGAACAGAACTCAGGGTTAACGAACCCCGGGGTACAGAATGCTAAACCCGGGGCGGCAAATCTCGGGGTTAAGCAGTTTGTAGTGGGAAAAGGGTAAGAGAGAGAGAGAGAGGGAGAGAGAGAGAAAGAGGTTGGAATGAGGGATTGGGTAGCCTGAGGGTTTGTACGTGTATATTGCTAGTCTTGTCCCCCCCTACTTCCACCATCCATTCCTTCAGTCAGCTACACCAACCAGACCATTCAAACCCTGGCCATGATGCATGTACAATTAAAGGCAGCTTGTTATTGGTTCATGCAGTTTCCCTTCCCACTATAGAGTGGAGTGATAGTTAAAGGCCCTAGATACATACATGTACATGTACAACATTGGTAAAGGTCAAAAGATTGCCTGTTTGTGTGTTAACTGTTAAACCATTATTAAACATGAATTCCCAAAAAGCAGTACTGCGAAGGTTTTAGCTCCAATGGTAATCTGAGAAAGTAGAAAAAGGCCTGTAAATGTAAGAAATACATGTAGTTTATGACTCGTGAGTAATCAATTTTTTTTTGATGTTTGAGTGAAGATTTCTCGAAAAGTACAGCATCCCAGACCGTAAGATTTGAACGTGAGCATTCTATCATGACCACTCTACAAACAAAATAAAGGGAAATCTGTGGACATGGGATTTTTCCGATCTTCCCAATGTTGTATTGCATCGGGCCTTTAATGCCATATGCCCGGGTTGCATGTGTACATGTGTGCATGTATGCAAGTCCTTGCAGTGTGTGGGTGGACTGGCTGGCTGGCTGGCTGGCTGATTCAATATAATTATGGAAGCACTAGAAGGAGACCTGCCCAGGGCCCCTGGCAGAGCCTCCTTTATTATTATGTCATACGGCCATATAAAGGAATGCCTGCCTGCCTGCAGACTCTAGGCCAGCTGCTTGTCTTTTAATACTGGCCACTCTCTCCTCTCATGACACTCCCAGAAGCCTTGGACAATTTGCATAATGCTGGATTGAACCTTGATACAAGCGTGTATGTTGTTTGTGTTGTGTATGGTTTTTTTTATGAAGATGATTGAAGAAATAAAAAAAAAAAACCCACATAATAATTACGGTGTTTATCTGTTTGCCTCAGACTACACTGTAGTTCTGCATCATCGAGTGAGTTGTTTACTTGCAATTTTTCTTAGTAAATGATTTACTTATGATTTACTTATGTCTCAGGTCTCCCAGACAATCTACCGGTGATCAAAACGACATAGGTGAAATACCAAACAGAAAAAGAAATCTCCCTCCCACTCTAAAAATAAAACATGATGATTACAGTTCAAATTAGATTTATTTTTCTATAACTAAGGGGGGGGGGGAAATGATGCAAGGCCACAGTATATGTACATTAGCGCTGGGACAAAAGGTCGACAAGTCGACATTTCGCGACTTTGAAGCGACTTCGAAATACCGACTTTCGTTTTTACGAAAGTCGACAAGTCGGCCGAGGTCGACTTTGAGGTATCACGCCGACTTTCGTAGCAACGACTTTGCGGTATCATGTCGACTTTCGTGGAGAACGACTTTACGGTATCACGCCGACTCTACGAAACACGAAATCAAAGTCGATGCTGCGAAACTCTTTGGCACGAAACTCAACGAACGACTTTGAAGCCACGAAATCTTACTCCCAACGCTGCTCAGTGTACATACACATCGAGCGGTATTGGGCTGATCCATTATAATTTTAGGGGAGCAGAGTCATGCATATGTACTGTACCGCTACGCCGTCCAATCAGCCCACCGTTGCCATGCCGACATTATGTGATAATGTATATTCATCAGGCATTTCAGTTTACCCATGGCTCACGTGCGCGGCTTGGAATTGGATAACCAACCACCTTAAGTTCGATGAACTTTTCCACGTGCGTGGGATCAGACCAGATCTTCTTATCTTGTAGCATGACAGTATCTGGGAGAATGAAAAAGGCGCAGCAGGGAAGATTGCCAAGCATCCCTGCACCAGATTGACATCGCTTTGTGGTGGATTCATTAAATATGTGTAGAATAAAATAATACTGAAAAAAAAGGAAAATAAAAAACTCTCCAAATCATGATACTCGGCTTAATTTACTTTTGGCACAAAGCAGTTATGTTTCATAATTTTATTTAAAACAAAGAGGTCAAGGAAGTTATTTTGAAAATATAGGATTGTCAGACGCTATAGGCATTTTAGGCAACTTGTTAAAGGAAGGCACTACCGTTACCCTGGAAAAATGATTCAACTTTTATTTTAAAGCCAGGGTTCCACACTAACAATTATTTTTTCTTGCCCTTCGGGCAAGCGAAAATATCACTTTTCATATTTTTACTTGCCCGAATGGGAAATCTACTTGCCCGAAAATGGAAATAAAAGAAAACATTAAAAAATTGAATTTCTCAATAATCTTAAATCACTTAAGCCTTTCAATGGCATTTTGAGTTTGCTAAAAGCTGTGATTCATTATAATTCTAAATTATCGTCATCATTATCAGGGTTCACCCCAGGATCTTGGAGAAAGTATGGGGCTTTTGGCTCGAAGTCCACTGCGCTTCGCGCAAAGAAAACGTTTGGCAAATTGAAAATATCTGTTAATTTAATAAGTGTAACTATTCATTCACAGTTTTCTTGTGGAGATTTTCTCTTTCGTACCGAAAATGAAAATAAGGAGCAGCACTCCCAAAAAGTATAATGTCCGTTATTGTCGACTGTCCCCACGACTGTTCCCACGATATTGGTGATTCAAGGCCATTAAATTAATTAATACAAAAACAAAAAAATCCTGGGGGAAAACCCACCTACCGGTATATCATGTAAAGATCCATGTGTTATTCGATTAGAAGAAATAAGGGTCATTTTTGTTTGAAAAGTTGTGTAAGATAAAGAAATTACTTCGTAGAAGTATCGAGTACGGAGGGAAATGACCGACATGATCCGGCGTGCAGCAGCAGTTTTCTGGCCGTGCGCCACGGCCGAAGTCACTGACAACAACACGGTCAAACCGCGGAGCATCGTAACTTTAGGCCGACGCTGAAAAATTCCGGAACAAAAAAGCTCATGTACATGTACACCAGTGACCACTCTGTAAAAATTTTGCGAGGATAAGTTACTTCCGTAGTACAAGTACATTTTCCAAAATTATTTCCTCCAAGTAATTTTCAAATTCTGGATTTCGAGGTACGACCGTAAAGGCTTTAGCAGTTTAGGAACCTGGGGGTTTCATGTCAACTCGGTCCGTAACCAAAACGGACCGTTGAGGAAGGAAGATCGGACCACGAAAAAAAAAAATACTGTACAACTTTTACTGGTCCACCCTTAGTCCGAGTCACTTGGACCAATCGCCCTTTAAAAAAAAATTGAGGTTTCGCACGAAACCTCAATTTTTTTCTAAAGGGCGACTGTAAGGGTCCAAGTTACTCGGACTAGTCCACCCTGCGTGTTTGGGCATGTAGCCTACCTTATCCGATCGTTAATCTATTTCCCTGCCCGTGAAAAAAGTAAAACCCAAGATTTAATTAAAATCCGAAGTTGTTTCCATTAAGCCTAGTAAAAGACGATCTTTGTTCAAATCTCGGAATACAAAATCGGGAACAGGATCGTAGTGCGAAGACTGGAAAGTCGCTGTTTACAACGCACGTGCGGCATGCTTTCTCTATCCTCAATGGTACCCGGCGATCCTATTCCTTTACGCATGAACGCATGGGCGAATGTTTACCAGCGAACTGGGCCGTAGCTGTGTACAGTACATGTACATGTAAATGTATTGCACATGTACACTGTACGCTGTACAGATTGTACATGTACTGTACAGTACATCGTGCGCACAGCCGCTATACTATAGTACTAGCGTAGCGGAGCAGGATACAATCATTCTGTGCTCGCGGATCGCGTGCGCTCGGCAGACGCAAAAAGCTCCGCTTTTTCGGAATAATAATCGTAACAATTCGAACAATATCTACATATGATTGGCTCGTTCTGGGCAAGGACTTTGATTATTTCAATTATGCAACTGTCAAAATTTTACTTGCCCGATCGTGCGATCGGTACGCTTGCTATTACATGTACCATACACTACATACACTTTTGTATACAGTGCATGTACATGTATAGTGTAGTACACGTATGTACTGTACAGCGCGGAAAGTCGACAAGTCGACTTTCCGCGACTTTGGGGCCAACGACTTGTCGACTTTGAAAAATCCAAAGTCGCCCAGCACTAATGTACATATTTTATCAATTTGTTGAAGCATAAGGGCGATGCTCAGATTCCATCAAGTCATCCTATCTGCTGAACCCTAGCAACCATCTCTCCTGGCAACCATCTCTCCCAGCAACCATCTGTCCCAGCAACCATCTTTCCTGGCAACAGAGAGGGCCCCCTCTTTCCTCTGTAATATTTAATGCGGTTGACATTTTCGTCTGGTGCCAGATGGGTTCGATCGGATGGGTGGATGCTGGATCTTCATCCTGGGAATACTGGAAGAAATGGGACAGAACATTTGCTGGGAAGGGGAGGGAAGGGTAGGGCAGGGCAGGGTAGGGTAGGGCAGGGTAGGATAGGGCAGGGCAGGGCAGGGCAGGGCAGGGCAGGGCAGGGCAGGGCAGGGCAGGGCAGGGCAGGGCAGGGCAGGGCAGGGCAGGGCAGGGCAGGGCAGGGCAGGGCAGGGCAGGGCAGGGCAGGGCAGGGCAGGGCAGGGCAGGGCAGGGCAGGGCAGGGCAGGGCAGGGCAGGGCAGGGCAGGGCAGGGCAGGGCAGGATAGGGCAGGGCAGGGCAGGGCAGGGCAGGGCGAGGCAGTGCAGTGAAGGGCAAGGCAAAGCAAGGCATTGCATTGGATGGCAGGGCAGGGCAGTAAAGAGCATGGCAAGGTAAAGCAGGGCAGGGCAGTGCGAGGCAGTGCAGTGAAGGGCAAGGCAAGGCAAAGCAAGGCATTGCATTGTATGGCAGGGCAGGGCAGTAAAGAGCATGGCAAGGTAAAGCAGGGCAGGGCAGTGAAGAGCATGGCAGGGGAGGACAGTGCAAGGCAGTGCAGTATAGAGCAGGTTACAGCAAGACGAGAAATTAGGGAAGGTACATGTACATGTACAGTAGAATAGTGCAAGGTACAGTGAAAGGCAGGGGAAAATTACAGGGCAAGGGCAAGGCAGAGCAGAGGTAAGCAGGGCAAGCCCAGCACCAGCTCTGCAGTCAATACCTTCCCCACACAACGTCATCAGCTATGCCCGTACTGCCGTACACATTTCCAATGCACCTGCCTCCATTGAAGGCCCTGTACTAGACACCACACTGGCACTGCACCCACTGCGCCAGAGTCATGCAGCCTGTGTACATTATCATGAGACGGGTGCTCTGCTCTCTGCTCAGCGTTACCCATCTGTAATGCCAGGGGCTCACATTCAGATTGAAGGATGGAAGCCAGGATGGCATTGGGCGTGGTTGACTGTACAATCTATGTACATGTACCTTTGTTTGCTCTGCAGTTAAAGAGGCCTGTGCCGTTTATCCCATGTGGACCATGGACATTCCTAGTGGGTTTTATGTTTATCCGTAGGATTGTTCTGCTAATTATTAACAGTACCCTCTCTGCCTTTGAGAAAGGTCCTGCTAGGATCGAAACGTCAGGCCCACTAAATTTTAATATTAACAGTACCCATTAGGTAAGGATCATGGATGACATGACATAGTGTTATTGAATTTACTTTTTTTCTACATGTACATGTACATGTATGCATTATATACGAAATACAGTTGTTTGATTTTTAGAAACATTTTTTTTAAATTATAAATTGAGTATCTGGATTGCATGTACATGTACAATTGTATGCATCATGCTCTGATTAACGTACCGTACATGTACAGGTATATGTACATGTATGTAAGAATATAATTATATTCAGTGTGCCAACAAATGCAGCTCTATTGAATGAATGAGACTGAGAGTGAAAGGATGTCTTCAGCAGCGGATTTCACAAAACTTCAAATGTTGCGTACGCAACATTTTTGTTACGTAACTTATGCAACATTTTGCTGCATTTGCTAAATATAAATACAGTATTGCTTAAAAGAGTCATTTAGAGGCGCACGACTTTTGTATTTTGCGTAACTTACGCAACTTTTCTTGAAATCGGCTGCATTCGCTGTTCAGGCTTTGCACAAAAATGCAAATTGCCCTTCTAAAATGCAAGTCACATGTACAATGTAGGAGCTATAGTTTACAGTATACATGTACATACTGAGAATGGGAAAGTTGTAACCTGTATGGGAAAGTTGGCGATTTGCTAGACTGCATTATCTAGACACACACAGGCTATGTTCAGACACCGTACTATGGAGACCGGAAAAGGTCCTATCATTTGCGGTCACAGCGGGAGGTAAACATTTCATTGCAAACCCCTTGCGTTCATACTCACTGAGTTCAACTGAAAACAGTCTACTGTATCTCTGGTACTAAGAGGTCACACACGTTGCTTGACCCTGAATCCCAACTTCCCTTCCGGCTAGCAAGAGTGCACGTAACATCAATGGAATGCACATCGCGTTTTTGTTTTTCGTGCGGTTTGGGCAGTGACATAAATCACCGGTTATGTAATTTGCCTGCTCGTCTGCCTAAACCGGATGTGGTTATGAGATAGACCGTTCAGACACGTTAAGGTTTGTAGACGTAGACCGGTCTACGTAGTCTAGTCCACCCCTCCTCGGCGGTCTAAGATAGACCGTTTGTAGTACCCCAAATGGTCTACGTAGACCGTTCAGACACAACTAGATAGACCCTTTTCAGTTTAAACCGAAGATAGACCACTTTTAGTACGGTGTTCAGGTACCGAGGTGCTAATGTACATGTATCTGGATTTTGAGTCCTCCCATCCAGGCTTCTGCCAAGCGATGACATAACCCCTTGATGCTATACAGATCCAAAGCCGCATAATCCCACATTAATTATTCTTTTTTATCAGAGACGAGTCCATCCCGCTTTCTTGCCCTGCTGCACCTGGTCCAGCCTCCAGCCCCCCTCCCAGCCATTAAGGCATGGCTCGCCTCTGGAAATAGTCCCTCTCTGACTCTATTGTTCCACACATGAGCATATTTACACGTGTCTAGATTATGCATGTACTCACACCACTAGGTGTGTACACAACGGATCAGTAACCCAGAACCAGTGGAATATTTTAGAGATGTTGATGATAGTGACTTTGCTGTTATTTTCCGCGCTGTGAGGCAGTGGTGCAGTTATCTACCCAATCTTCTTGGGTCTGTTGTCACAATAGATCGGTTGCACCGGTGGCCATCTTTGGGGCCTAGTCTTTGTTTCTCTTGGATACCGGTAGGCAAGAGTGCACTCTTTGTACCTGCATTGTCACTGAATTTTAATGACACAAGAAGGCCCCAAAGATGGCTGCCTGTACAAACCATCTATTGCAACACACAAGTGCATGCAGTCATGCACAATTGTTTTTTGGTCAGTTGTTTGATGACATTCAGAGGCTCTTGAATGAGACATTTTTCCGGCATTTGAAACAGAAGCCCGAATGCCTCTATTCATGTTTTACATTGAATTTGTCAATCGCCTAAATCGAAATAAGCAAGTTTATTTGGTACAGTTGAAAAAATGACCCTTTTCTTTCCATCAATTCCATTATATGGATTGCCAAGACCATGTTTATCATTCTTGTTTTTGCAGTCGTTCTGCGAAAATCACTCGGTTCTGGTGGCTCTTACCTCAAATTTATAGATACTAATTTGGAGTCTGATCGAAGAACACGAAACTGATTGCCAGGCCAACATTGCGCCTCTCCGTCTCTCCGATAGAAAGTGACCTCTAAATTCTAGATTATTCATGCCATTTTTGCGCTGAACTCGAAGAGGTGGGTGTGGTGGTTTGGTTGGAGGGTGCGGGTGAGAGGGAAGGAGGTTTTTTGTTGAGAGGGGTGAACATTGCAGAACCCAGCGGACTTTTTAGGAGCTTTTAGCTTTTAAGGTCATCCCAGTCTGTTCCTTCCAAGTTCCATTAGAGCATTACCGGTAATGCATTAGCCATTATGACCAGAAGTGGCTACTGGCTAGTGCCTAGTAGTGCTACTGACGGTCCCCTGTAGTTGTACAGTAATGCCTTACCGAGCCAGGAAGGACAAGGAGGATTGCCTGCATAGGGATTTCATGCACACTACATTCACTATAACTACATTGTATAAGAGGGAGGCTGGTTCCGTTAGGGAATTTGTAGACATTTATCCCTTTATCGGAATGCATTGCACAACTAGATTTAATCAAGGAAAGCTGATGAATATGGAGATACGTGTATGGACTTTGAGCTCCATCCAAATTTTTGATGTACATGTTCCGGTACATGTACCACAGAGCCTTTTTTGTGTGGCATACAACCATGTACATACATGTACTAGTAAAACAAAGTTATTTGCCTGCAACTCTAAATTCAATCAGCGCGCATTCAGCTTTCCAATCCCCCCCATTATTGAACCTTTCTTTTCATATCACATTCGTATTTCGGGAAGAACATTGTGATTACTCAGGGCAAGTGAAGCAGAATATTTGAGCTGTCACTGCCCTACACAGTAGAATTTGATACATGTATGCATTTGCCGAGTAGATGCGCAATAACTTCAAGGCAAAAAAACCCACTGCGCCAAGTCGACCTTGCCACGCATCTAGTGCTCTTTGGAAACTTGGTAATGGGTGAAATCTGGCTGAATAAACAAGAAGTCCCTGGCAGTGGAATGGGGGAATGTCTGTATTCTCCCTCTGTCTCCGTTACCCACGCACAGCTTTTGGGCCTCTGGTGCATTTTCCCAGCACAACCCAACATGTCTGTCTATGCCCATTGTTTGTTTATTATTGTTGGCTCAACTTTGGCTGTGCATTTACATTACCTTGCCTCTGCCCATGACCCTTGTGTGTGTGTGGGAGGGGGGGGTGAAGGTGTGTGGGACTGGGCGATTTTTCACTATTTGCTGATTTACATCAAAAATTAGGAGTGCCTGGTGGTTGTGATCTTATTCTTGGGACCTTTCTCAAAAGCAGAGTGGCGATTCCCTGTACACTCATGCTTACAGTCACACTCTGCCAGTTTGAGAAAGGTCCTGTGAGGATCGAAACGTCAGGCCCCAAGTTTTTGATATACATGTATTTGCATTCTAGTCATTTTTAGTCAGTAAAACAGTTTGCCAAATGTTTGCATTTCACTCTGTTCACTGGTTGGGGGCTCAAGCCCCCTTGCTCTGGTGATACATAACCCCCACAAATAATCCCAGTTTGCAATCTATCCACAATGCTACATGTACAGTACACCACATGTATTTATCACTAGTAGGGGGAAAAAGGATTAGGGATAGTGCTGTCCACACACAATAATACTGTGTACTAAGCTAACTGTGTACATGTACACATGATGCACTGCAGCATTTGTCCCTAAACTCTTCCCAAACAAGTACAGAAATGATTTTAGAAGGGGATTTTGAAAGGATACATCCATGAAGACTCAGATGCCATTGGCTAAATGCTCCTAGTTGAAATACAGTCGATGGCAGTACAAAGTAGTACTACGGGTACATATATAATGTTCATGTAGCACATGTAGTGTACAGTAGATGTGACGTGCATACCATGTACATGTAGTTATAAAAAGGTCCTGCTAGGATCAAAATGTCAGGCCCACCAAATTTTGAGATTTAGATTTTGGTACATTTCGTCAGTAAGCAGTTTGTAACATTTTTGTATTACACTTTGTATTGTATCACTTAATGTTACTTTCCCCCCTTACATGTAGATTGGGTGTGATGCACTGATGGACATAGGCCTTACATGTAAATGCTCTTATTTACAGACCAGCAGAAACATAATCCAAGTACATTGTACACAATAGGCCTAGTACACAACAGCAATCGGACCATAGTCATCACTCAGTTGGGAAAACGTGGCACTGCCACAGCCTTTATTTGCACTGCTGAACACCATTGGTAGCACATCCAGCAACAAAGAGCTGCCAGTACAGCACATGCATGGTGCCTGGTGGTACTCACAAGGACTGCCACTCACAGACACATTCCCAGCACATGTGCCTCCATAATACGAATACCCAGCGCACGCACAATGCCTGTTCTCTGCCAAAAGTTCACCATATATGGAGAGGTCAGAGGAAGTTCAAGAACTTGCCAGGCTTTGGGTTTGACCCCAACTCCTGGCTAAATTGGTGCCAGTGTACTGTACTTTATCACCAATTTTCGGAACCTGCTCTTGGTTTCCCCTTCTCATGCTAAGTCTGCCAGTAGGAATGCACTGTACATGTACTTCAGATAAGATTTGAAGGTTTGCATGGTGGAAGTACCAAGTAGGAGGTTTGCGGTGACACCATGTACTGGTATATCATCTCTTATGAGAAGAAGTAAGGCTCTGGAAAGAGCCGGTAACCCAACGTTTCGGGTAGTGTGTACTGGTACTCTGCCCATCGTCAGGAGACTGCTGGTGCTGGATTCAAACTACCATCGGCATCGGTGAATTGTGGAGAGCGTTACTGGCTCCTTTTTCAGCCTGATGATGTGCATGGTGTCACCACAAACCTCTGACTAGGAATGTACAGTGTACTTCATATGCTGGTGTTCAGAGCACTATTATATTGAGCTGCCGAAGTGCTAAAACCATCTTACAGTTACACACAGCAATCCTTACTGACTCATACTTTCATAAATTATATCATCAATCGTATCTTCATGGGATATTTTATTTCTTTTCATTTATTTTCAATCTTAAAAACACTGGCTCAGTGTTTTGTCACTGAAACAATTTATCCAACTCTGCATGCAGTGATGCAGTTATTAAATCTCACCCTCAAAGGGAATTGTGAATTTACGAGTGTGGGATCCATCCCCCCCCCCTCCTCCCTCCTCCCATCTTTAGCAGAGGGGCCTCTTCAGTTGACACACAGTGCTACTGACTGGATAAGACCCAGGGTGTGATGAAGTGGATAGACAATCTTTATGTATGACCAGCACTGTGGTTGTATGAGTCACTCCGGTCCAATATTACTCAGGTCTTTATGCGCCTCAATAAAAAAAAATACGGCCTCTAGGCATAATGTTACAAGGAGCCCGCCATCAACTCATTCTAATCAATATTGAGTTGTTTTGGGTGGTTTCCCCCCCCCCCAAAAGGCGGAGATTTTTAAGTGCATTTCAGCTGTGACCGATGCCATGATAGTGCACTGATTCAGTAGAGTAGGCTTCACGTGTAGGCTTTGAGAATTGGCCTTGCTAACTACGACATGTGGAAGAAAATGTTGTGTTTGGATATCGGGCGAGGCAGGACTTGGGCAGTCTGAGCTGCTTGTACATTGTACATGTAGGCAGCAGTCTCTCTGCGGGGTCCCCCAAGCTGTCAAAACACTTTCTGTGTCCACGTACCCCTGTGATGGGAAGTGTTTATCTTCCAGTCTGAACCAGCACATGAACTGTGAGGTGCGAACGTGGAATGGATATGCCATGTTTTGATTGGCATTGCCAAAGAGATTTCCATGCCTCTAAATAAATGCATGAGTTATGTACACGTACTGGTACATGTACATGTACATGTTTTCACTTTTTAGAACCTGAACTGGTCTACAACTAGTTTTACATGCAGCTTGGTTAACTATAATAAAATAAGGACCTCTATGTTCTATGCATCCATGTACACATACATGTACAACTAGTAGATTGCTGCCTACCATCCCAGAGTTCATGCACCAGGGCCCAGTTGGCTTTCCCTCAATGTTTACCCAACTCCCCTCTTGCCAAATGGAACAGTCTAATCCTACCCTCCCCATTTTTCCTCCCTCCCCCTCCTCTGCCTATCCATCCAGCCTTGCTCTGCAATTCTCAGGAGACTGTTGAGCTGGTCCCTGAAGGTGACCTCCTTACCTTGTTTACAACTCCTGTGGTTGCTGGCAGTGCCCCCCTTGACATCCACTGCCATTTGCATAACAATATCCAAATAAGCCTGCAACCCAGACACTCTGAAAGGGGAGGGGGGCAGGGACAGGGGACAGAACCCTGCTATGTGTATAGACTCCAGAGCAGTGGGTGTGGAGGGGAAAAAAATGGGGGATGGATGCCAGGCTAATTTTCTCAGTGCATTATAAATACAGATCTTGTTCCCAGCATCCTGAATGCAGTGCCAAGCCCTGGGAGATTACTGGGGAGGAAATTGATGTTCTGAGAAGCAATCCGCCTTTTCTTTTCCTTTTCATTATGAAGGGGATTGTCTTTCTGCGGAGAGCTCTCGCCATTATCGAGTTCAGGAAAAACAAGTTAAGCTCAATCAGAGGTAGTTTGATGAGCGGTTGAGCCAGGTCACGTGTAATTGAGATGACTGTGCTAAATTTTTTGGCTTTTTTCTTCTTCTTTTTTTTTTTTGGGGGGGGAGGGTTCTGGCCAATCTGATTTGAAGATATTGTCTCAGTGTTGCTTGGAGTTGTTTATCTCCTCCTGTGGGCTGTAATTAACTCAGTGGCAATCATTTTTTTTCTGATTACAGTTTCAAGGGGTGCCTTGTGCACAGTACATGCACCTCCATGGTACATGTAACTGAACCTTGTACAATCAGATACCCATCTTAACGTATTACGCTAGGTACATGTAGGCTCTATGGTTTCTGTGCATCACTCATGGTTTTACGATTGATCGTAACTAACGAGTATGATGAAATTGGCCACTGACTACTGGTACTGTACGTTACTTTTTCAGATTTGTATGTTTTACTTTTAGGAAGGTTCTTCCAGTCAGTAAGGACTTTGCTACACAGTATGATTTTTTTTTTCTGGAGGGGGGGACCTTGCTTGTCATATGATACATGCAAACTAGTGATATTGTGTTGAAGGATACATGCATGATGTAGCTTAGCCAAGTTCTTTTAGAAAAAGAAAGAAATTTGAGCATGCACAGGTGAGAGAGATTTCCTTTTGATTTATTGCATATAAATACATACATGTAAGTGTACTGTACATGTAAGTGTGCAATCAAGCGATGCATAGAAAGCCATTAGAAATAACCCCCAAAGCCTGAATTGCTGTATTGGGTTGTAAACAGCGGGACAGTCTCATTCATTATTGCAACCAAAGAGAAAGGATAACATGTGGTCAGTCTTTTTCCCACTGCAAAAGCCTATCGTGGTCTTGTGGATGCTCTGCAAATGGGAATCGATACGTGTACATGTACCTGTACTACAGTGCTGTACTACAGACTGTACATGTACCTGTGACTAATTCTATATACAGTATACCCCCGGTAATATACTGTACCAGTACATGTAGACTCCACACATAGACCATAATTTAACTGACAAACATGTACATTTTTTTTATTCATCCAAATAAAGCTTTTTATGGCACCAATTCTTTTTGGTTGGCAACGAAAGCAGTTAGCACACCCCATGCACATTTTGTACACTGTATGTACATATGTACAGTATGTGCCTTGGTGCTCACATGCAATGGGGTGTGTTTACTAGTGATGATGACATTCTGATCTAGCAGGAGGCTGAATTATTTATACATTGTAGTACCCCTTCTCTTTCTCTCTCTGTCTCTCTGTCTCTCTCTCTGTCTGTCTCTCCTCTCTACTCTCTCTCAAACCCCATCTCCTCCCCACCCTCCATGGCATGCATTACTCATAGCCAGCCAGCCAGCCAACCTGGCAAGCTTGTATTGCCACTGTGTGCTAAACCAGTCTCTCTCGGCCTCACTCCCCTCCCAATGGAGCTGCTTATGATAATTTGATCTATGCAGCCAGGCACTGAGCGTTTCCGTCCTTGGAGAAAAAAAAAAAAAAGACCTCGCAGCAGAAGCAGCGGCAGCCACCCGTCTGACTGGCACTGAGTCTGTGCCGCATATCTAATGAGGCAAGAGGTGGGAAGGTTTCAAGGGGAAGTACAATGCACCAAAACCAATGCGGGTTTTGATTAAAAAAAAATTCTTATTTATTTTAGTCAGTGTTGTGAATTGATGCAAAAAAGCAGGAGAAAATTTCTTTTTTTTTTTTTTTTATGGGGGTGTTCTTTTGGTTTATACTTGGGTATTTTTGGGTGTGTTAGGGTTTGTAACAGGTCACATTTTTTGCATGGATTACCTCGGCGATGGGAACGGAAACTTGGTGTGTTTTTTTTCCTTTCCAGAAAGAAGGAATGCGTTTCTTGTCTGCATTGATTTTTTGGGGTTGGGAAAAAAAAAAGGGGACTGTTGAAAAATAGTACATGGACAGTCGTACAGTGTAGGCTGAGGGTTTTCTGTTTTTGTTGTTGAATGAAAAACTCAATTTGTCAGGTACTGTAGTTTGTGTGTCCTTGCAGGGAGAGCTGTGTCTAGTAGAAAAATTGTGCGTACATGAATAAAACCTAGAACCTTCGTTGCAATTATTTTAGAACACAGGGCATGTTGTGAATATGATCTAGCCATTATTGACAGAGCTGTCCACATTTTGTTTTCTGTGAGGGGGAGGGGGATGTTACTTGCCTTCTGATGAGAACTTTGCAGCTGTGTTTACCTTATGTGTGCCAAGGGCGAAGCCGTTGTGTGTTTTCTTTTTCTTATTCATATTCTTATGGGTCTTGTCTTCATAGATATACTGTCTGGGTTACATGTATGTTCGGTGTACAGGTACTGCAGTGGGCCTACATGGTGTCTTACTATTCGAATGACTAAGCATAGCATGTAAAATAGTAATACAGTACACGTCCATGTAAAAATGGGGAGATGTTTTGCAGCGTAAACACTGAAGACATACATGTAGGCCTACAGGCTACACATTTCATTCGCAGAAGTTTCTGGATAAAAAGAAAACTCTAATTTCATTTCCTGTTTTTTAGACCATTTTTTTTTCCCTTCTTTTTTTGGAGCAATTTTTTGATCTAAGGTTTCCTTGTGTACAAGCTGTGGGTCACATTTGAGTTTGAAAAGAAAAGAAAACAAAAGAGTTGATGGAAAATGTCCTCATTAGTGTGTGAACATTGTATGTTGGGAGGGGGGTCGTTGTGATTTATTGTTTAGCTGTGTAATCAACTCCAACTCCACCGGAACTGTACTCTTTCAGAAAACTATAGCTGGATTTGGTTTCCTAATTGTTGGGGCTACATGTACATGTGTATATTGGGAAGTAGGGAACAGTGAATTTGGTTGAGTTCAAGGAAATGGTAGTTTACAATGAAGGTGTCCCTTTTTTGTTAATGAGGCATAGTAATTAGTAATGTCATGGTTTCATTGTGCATTGTCTTCAATTTCTCATGTGGGGGGTATTTTGTTTTGTTTTAATGAGGGGAATACAGATAGTGTACTGTAAGTTGAAAACTACTTGACTGTCTTCCACTTCATTCAATTCATTCAATCTTTTAATGTACGTAAACCAAAAGGCAAAATGCCTGCATTGAAAGGTCTGCTAAATTGTAGGCCCTCTTCCGTTTGGAGTTTTTGTTTGATCCATTTTCATCTTATCCACTAAAAAAAAACCCAGTCTTCATGATTATAGGCCTATATGTTTGTGATTTTTTTTGTTCAACAAAATGGGTTAATTTCCACTTCAGATGTACACATACACATGTGTATGTATTGACATCAAATGGTAGGATTGAGACAGTGAAAAGAAAATGCTTGAAACAAAAATGAAATGGGCCTATATTGTCCATGGGGCTTCATATAAGGACCAAAATAGTGGACTTCATTGCCTCTCTACTGCCTTAATTCTGACTGTCCATTAGGTTCAACAGCCATGCAACTTTTCTGCGGATCTGCTGATTTCCGCATTTTTTAAAATTCGGCCGTAAAAAAAAAATGAAATCCTTAAAAAAAATAAAAAAAAATAATAATAACTAGTATTATTTAAAACACATGCTAAGATCAGGTTAAAAACTTTGATGTTTACTTTTCATTTTGTGTACCCGGTAAACAAAAATTAAATTTTCTGGGTGTATGCCTTGAAAAACGTTAAAATACATGTATGTCACTCAGCTGAAAGTCATAAGTGGTGAAAGACTGCTCAGAATGCACCACAGAGCATCTAGAATCCAAACCCCATGCCGTAAGGGCTTCTTGCTTTGCGCTCGCAGTTTCATTCGGACATTTTCCTCTTTTTTTTTTTTATAATTCAAGAGTTGCATGCCTGGTTTAAACTCCAGTAACTTGGAAATCAAATCCCAGGTCAACTACCTCCTCTCCTACTCAGCCCTCCGAACTCACCAAAGAAGTTTGATCATTTCTTGACTAGTCAAGCTGCTCCCACTTCCAAAAACAAGTGACCAAGACAAACATAACTCGGATCAAATTGATTTCCAACCCTTCTTCTGTCAGCTCCCATATATCAACACGCTATTTTCATGAAACTGGCCTGTTCAACTGTCTGGTTTATATTACTAGTTTAGTTAAGGGGGGGGGGAACGGCAGTACAAATATTATGATTGATATAATTTTCGAGAAATTAAGCTCTTCTCTCTCTCTCTCTCTAAAAAAGAAAGAAAAAAAAAGTCAAACAACGTTCAAGAGAAGCAATTTGGGGGATTGTAATTGGTTTATATCCAAGTGCGCAGTCTTCCAAACCAAACATGGCATTGGTATCGGGTAGGCTTGAATTCCACCCGTACATATTATACATGTACGCTGCACTGATCAATTGATTGTCCCTCTTGTTTTATGCTGGGAAAAGAGAGAGAGAGAAAGAGAGAGAGAGAGAGGGGGGGGGGGGGGAGAATGAGAGCGAGGATGGGGGGCGTGTGCCACGATTCCAATTTGCCCTGGCCCTAGCGCAAGGCTCCGTTGGCCGGTGATTATCTAGACTGCCGCTGTGTGTAAACATCACATGATGCTGCGCTGACGTAGTGCAGCATTGATTACCATCCGCCCCTGACCCCACCCCTTCCCTCTTCTCTTTCTTGCTCTCTCTCGCCCTCGCTCTCTCTCTCTCGCTCTCGCTCTCTGCCTCAGTCTCTCTCTCTCTCTCTCTTTCTTTTGATAATTACAAAGTGGAAGCTGTGTATTCACGCTGGCCGGTCACCCGTACAGGGATTGGTTTTGAGAGGGGAAACAACTACATGATGTATGCTGTCTGATTATTCAGTCGCAAGGACACAGTGATTAGGGAGGGAAAAAAACCCAACAACACTGCCCCACCCTTGTGGAGAAAAAAACCCAAATTCATAATCATAAATAAAAGCACATTGAACTCGAAACTTGAGTGCTTTGTCTCCTTTCCTTGGGGCCATGGGCGTCCATTCCTTTTGGTTAGATTATCATTGTTAATTTTGTTTTGCTTTCTCTCACCATGATTAATTATTATTCAGACATGAACATTCATTGGAAGAGCTGTCAACTGACAGTTATTGATAAGCAGGACTGGGCAGGAGAAATCGTCTAAGCACCACGGATGTACCAGTATATGTTTATTTCCACAGGGTTTCAAAAATTGGGAAATGTGGCCAAAATCAATGGGTTCGTGCATGAATAAAAAATGAGAAGCAAGTGACATCTAGGTTCTCCTCTAGGAGAAATTCTCGCTTTTCCCTCTTGCTACTCTCAAATTCAAAGCACATACAGTAACGTTTATTTGAAAACCAATGCAGTAAAATCTCGATTTATAAGTCAAACGCCAGGGAAATGGAACTTATCCGGCGTTTGAGTTATAAGATAACTGTTGTACATACATGTACAGTGTACATACATGTATAGGCGTATTCTTTTTCGGGAATATAGTATACGTTCAAGGTAAATGGAGGAGGTTCCAGTTAACCGGGTTCGAGTTATCGCGATGTTACTGTGTTTCACATGCAACACATTTGGTGTATGTATTGGGTGAGCATAACTGTCGGCTGAAATGGCCAGAGAACACCCATTTTCGGTAATCTCGGAAACATACGTATGTCAAACTAAAAAGAGGGTGTGGCATGGTTTCATCAGTGAAACTACCGGTAACGTCACTGTGAGCTTAGTATAAAACACAACTCCTAAATGTTGTATTCCTGATCACGTCTACAAAGAATATACATAATACCATGCACAATACTGGCATCTTTTACCCTTTTAAAAACCCTTTTAAAATGTGTTGCTGAACAGGGTTTTTTTTCTTCCCAGTTTGATGTACATGTATAGTACTCATACATATACAGTCTGTATAATACAGCCTTGAATTTTACTTGAGTCAGGTACATATGTACACATATTTTTTTTTTATTGTGTTCCCATTTAAGTTTCTGCTACACATTTGTCATGCTGTCCAGTGCTGGACATTTTATTTATAGAAACTGGAATGTAATTTGGGCTCCCCTGGCTTCAATTTGTTGCAAATTGTTGTCAACAAACCACATCTATTCATTCAGGGAAAGAATACACCGCCCACTCTCATACGTGTGCATCACATTCCTGTAAATATCCGCTCCAACTGGGAGCAATGAAAGCAAATCTTACTCTCCCTGCCTCCCTGCCTCCCTGCCTCCCTGCCTGCCTGCCTCCTTGCCTCCCTGCCTGCCTCTCTGCCTCCCTGCCTGCCAGCCTGCCTGTCTGCCTGCCTCCCCTCCATCTCTACATGTACATGTACCTCTCTCTGTCCCTCCCTCCTTCCATCCATCCATCCCTGCCTTCCCCTCTCCACTCCCTCCCTCCCTCCTTTTCACCCTCCCTCCTTTCCTCCTTCCCTCCTTCCCTCCCTCCCTCATTTCCTCCCTCCCTCCTTCCCTCCTATCCCCTTGCTCTCTACCCCTCTCCATCCCTCCCTCCTTCCATCCATCCATCCCTTCCCCTCCCTCCCTCCCCTCCCTCCCTCCCTCTCTCCCTCCCTCCCTCCCTGCCCACCTCCTTGGCGATAAGATTTGGGACTAGAACTTGCTGGATATGCAGGCTCTGAGCTCATTGGTTCATTGCTGTCCAGGTCTGTGGATCCGACAAGAGCAGGGGACGGGCCGAGTAGAGAGGGCGAGGGAGAGGGAGAGGAGGGGTTGTGGGTGGGTGGAAATTCCTGCTGATGAAATTGGTTTCCGATGAGGCAGCCCTCGGTAAGGGCGCTTGCTAGCCGCTGGATCAATCAAGATGAGACTCCTGCCTGGGAGTACTCGCGCACACACACACACACATTATATACACACGCCATTATGCTGTATAGTCCTCTACACAGGGATTGGCAAACAGCCAGCGAAGGCTATAGGCCCAACCCCATTACAGCTTGCCAGGCTGCTTTGAGCCACTGCAATAATAACAGGCCGCACACTGCCAGGCTTCTCTCTCCCTCTCTCTCTCTCAATCTCTCTCTGTCTCCCCTCTCCCCTCTCTCGCTCAGTGTAGTTGTCCAGTCCTCTTTGCAAAATGTCAAGGGTTCACTCAGAGCCCAGCAGTATGTGCCATTTTGTCCCATATGCTGAGACTTGATATGAAGAGACGAAGTGAAAGAAATGTGGGCCACCTTACCCCCCTTTACCTTTCCCTCACTCTGTCTTTCTCTCTCTATTTTCTCTTTCTCTCTATCCTCTCTCTCTCTCTCTCTCTCTCTCTCTCTTTCTCTCTTTCTCTCTTTCTCTCTTCTCTCTTCTCTTTCTCTCTTTCTCTCTTTCTCTCTTTCTCTCTGTCTCTTTCTCTCTTTCTCTCTGTCTCTTTCTCTCCCTCTCTCTTTCTTTTTCACTCTCTTTCTCTTTCACTCTCTTTCTCTCAGCAACTGCGTTTGGTGGTAATACATTCTTCAGGAATGTGTTGCGCATTGGACACAAGTCTTTTCCAATTTCAGGCTCTGTCAAACACCCTATTTATCAACATGTGAGACTGCTGAATGGATCTATAGACAATTGCAGGGGCATACATGCACATGTACACGTATGTATTGTATTGCATCATATCCCAGCATGGAACCCTTTTGTGGGACCCCACAAAGGCAATGCCCCACAGAGTGCACACATTCAACCATTCTGGGGGAAGGTTGCACAGTCTACGATGTCGCTGGTTATGATTGAAAGTAGTCGACTCCCATACACACAAGTTATAGTCCTGTTTGTAGAGAATTTTGTGGGTTAGGTTAGGTTCACTGTGTAGAAGCGTTCATCTTCCCCTCATCAAATATGCTGCTGGATTCAGTATCAACCACAATCCGGATTACATGTACATGCAGTCAAGAAAGCAGATTCCTCCTTCCCTTTAATAAGCTAGTGTGGGCCTTCTCAAGGTTTACCCCTGAACTTTGGAAAGGTGTTTGACTTTTCTTCTTCCAACTTCACCCTGGGGCAAAAATAGAAATTCCTCACGAAAGCAAAAAAATAGCCCTGGATTGGGCTGCTTGTAGTTGCAGGCAGCACAGTGGCTATTTGAGGTTTGACCCAAGGATTTTAATTAGGGACTTCAATTTGGAGGTGACTGGGTGATTGTGAAAGCCATCTATGGTTCGGTCTTGCCTACAGCTACATGTACATGTATAAGTGAGGAATGGAGGAACCCCTTTTTTTATTATATGAAGGGTGTTTTTAAAGACCCAGTTGAATTGAACAAAAAGAAAAACCCATCCACCCCAACCCCGTATTTTATCTTCAATAAAATACTAAGTGGAAAATTATTCTAATCACAAATGATTAGTGTGTGTTTGTCTAGTCGTGGTTTGAGAAATGGGTTTGTGAAAATATTTTTCATCAAAGTAATTGTCTCTATTCTTCATATGCATGTATTGAAGAAATGACAACAGTATCTTATTACTTTAGGGGAGTCATTCTCTTTAAGAATGACCCCCCCCCCCCTTGTTTTGACCCGAAACAGTAAAATGCAAGAAGCTCGCAATTAATCTAACTTCCCAACGTTGAATGTTTTTTTATTCAGTGCCATTCATTCTCTTTCAAGGACTTCTTTTTGCTGACTCGCATGAATTGAGCAAGAAAATTCCCCCCTTCCCCTGGTGTGTGGTCAGTCATCAAGCTCGGAATATTTTAGAACTTAAAAATGTCTAACTTTCTCTCTTCACGTTTTCAATTTTCCGCTTGCAGATCTTTAGATGACCGGTACGACCATCCAGGATCTAACTATGAGTACAGCAGCCGCGGCTACGAAAGACATTACGGCCGAGACTCGGGAGCCTACCACGACGAGGAGAGCGTGCCCGTCTCGTATCGCGACCGGCCGCGCGACAGGACGTACCCCCGCGGCAGCACCAACTACTACCAGCATTCCAGCAGCACCCGGGCCAGCGAGACCAGCTTTGAGTCGGCCCAGCCTCTGCCCACCCCGCCCTCGCAATCGGACCAGGAATACCGCTTTGTACGGGACCAGTTCACCTCGTCGCGAGGCGACGGGGACTCGTACTCGGACTCGGGCGTCTCGCGCAAGGCCCGCAGCCGGCACAAGCAGACGCGCAGAGCGGGCTCTGCCAAGACTGCTGCCGCCGCCGCCGCCGTCGTCGTCGCGGCCGCCACCAGCCGCTCGCCGCACTCGGGCTCGGTCACGCGCTCGCGCAGCCTGAGCCGCTCGCGCAGCCGCTCGCGCAGCCCCAGCCCGAGCTCGGACTCGGACAGCAGCAACGCCTCGGCGGGGGCCGGGGCCGGGCCGGGGCCGGCCAGCGAGGAGAACTGGGAGCGGCGGTCGCGGAGCAAAGAGAGCGACCGGGAGAGCCGCAACACGGAGAACACCCTGAGCTCGGCCGGCTCCAAGAACGCGGCGGGTCTCTGCGTCAGGAACTTGCCCACGCGATCAAGTGGTATGTCCCCCCCCCCCCCCTATCTGGGTGTGCAGCATCCGTGCAAAGCCGGCCTTCTCCCCCAACCCTCCCTCGTTGGATTTCCGTTAGTGTTCCGTTGCGATCGTTCCGACCCGTCCCCGGAAGATATACCTCGGCTGTGGTCCGTGGAGTTGACCCCCCCCCCCCCTCATCCCTCCTCCCCCCCGGAAGATATACCTCGGCTGTGGTTCGCGGAGTTGCCCCCCCTTCCTCCTTCGCCTCCCCCCCCCCCCTCCCCCATGCGGGGTCCAGCCTATATGCTTCGTCCGTTCCCGCTGAGATCTATAACCTTCCTGGTTTGTCACCTTGTGCTCCGGGAAGTGCAAAGGGAATGTATATACGACGGAGCCGGAATGACGCCTTGGAATATATTTATCTGTCCTCCCAGGATTGGATCAGAGTTTGTTTGATGCCGTTGATGGTCGTGGGCGTTTGTGTTTGCGGTCTCTGTCGGCAGCCTTGAGAAGGGCGGAGAGACGGACCGACGCAGTGGTTGTCTCAATCACCGATAAACATCCTGTCTTTTGGAAAGCAGTGGCGGTGCCAGATTATGATGCACAGCGTTGCTGGTTCGAATCCTGCTCAAAGACCTTTGAAAAATTGAAAGCATTCTGAAAGTACCCTCCATTTCCTTTTTGGCTAATTGGATGGGGTCAATAGCTGTTGATGGCAAAATTCTATTGGAATTTCAAAATCAACAAATAGCATAATTTGCTAATGCTATCCTATAATATTTGAGTTCGAGCACAGAGATGAATTATCATTTTCAGTTTTTCATAGATATACAACTTGAACCAGCAAAACCTGCTTAATAAACTCAAGACAGGATGTTGTATATTCTTTAGTTTTTACATTGTAGTTTGTACTTTTGAAAATAAAATCATATGTGACAGTCAGTGCCTCCCTCCTTCAGGTACAAGTGCCTGACTTGTGGGGTCAGTGTGTCTCCATTTCAGAGAAAAACTAACCTCATTTCAAACTTCTTAAATTCCTCTTCACAATTTGCTTTCTGTCCGATTCACTTAGAAAAAAGAACGAGTCGGGCAAAGCGTTCCAATCCAAACCAAATTCAGGATTAATATGAGGAAGTGGCTTTTGCCGCCCGAGTTTTTTGAAATGACGGCGGGCAGAGGGACCAGAAAAGGACGGTGGCCGACTGAGTTCAAGAGTTCCGGCGCTCGTACATGTACGCTGTGAAGGGGATCGCTCTTGATGAACCTTTCTCACGAAATATGCAAATTAGACCTTACGCATGCGCTTTACTAAATTGGTTGGCGAACGAGTGCGTGTGACGTGCATGTTTCGAAATACGCGCGCAGCAGACACTGAATAGCCAATCACCACACGCGCCAAACAGTTAGCGCAAAGGAACGCGCGCATGCCCGTGGGAAAACTCCGATTGGTTGGCGTCCCGCTTGCCCACCAATTTAGTAAAGCGCATGCGCCAGCTCTGATTTGCATATTTCGTGGGAAAGGTCCATCGGACTTGACTGCTAAGGGGAGAGCTGTGTATGATGAGATTTGAATGATTGTACGCTTGCACGTCTATCCCCTTGCCTGCCAGACACAAGCATCAAAGATGGCTTGTTTCACGAGTTCAAGAAGTACGGCCAGGTGACGGCGGTGACGGTCCATGGGAGCGGCGATGAGAGGGCGGGAATTGTGTTTTTCAAAAGGTGAATTTCAATCCTCCTTCTTTCTCCTCGTTTTTGTTGTTGTATTGTCATTTCCACATCCATGCGATTTTCCTGAGTTGTTGTGAACATTGCCTTTTGTGTTCCGCTCCACTTTTTTGTTCTAGATTTTTCCTTTGAGACAGGACCTTGCTAGGATCACAATGCCAGGCAGGTCCTGTAGATTATTCACAGATCAACAATGGCTATTGTTGACATTTTATAGACATGTTTGAGTGGCATTGTGGTCCTGTGCTCACAAAAATGATGATAAGGATGGATCCCACTGCAAATAATTGCGGTGGTGAAAAAAAAAAATTGCCATATTTTTTTTATTTTTTTTATTCTTATTTTTTTTTTATTTTTTTATTTTTTTTTTTTTTGGGGGGGGTGCTTGCATTTACACAGGCCAAAATATTGCGACGCAAAAAAATCAAGAGTGCGAGCAGAGCATTGTGGGATTGACAAAAATAAAAAATATGGAAAATAAGGTGATTATTTAGAAAAGTCTCACTAATAGTGCATTCCGAATCGTGATTCAAACTAATAACCGGGTTCATTGTGTCCACACACACACAAAAGCAGAATTTAAATCGCGATTCAAATCTCACTGATAATCAGGATTATTGTGTCCACACACACACACAAAAGCGGAATTTGAATCGTGATCCAAATAATCCCGTATATTTGGGCTGTCAAAACAGCTCCAGTGCTATAGTGGACAGCCGGCATACATGTATGTGTACATGTATCAAGGCTATCGTTATCATGATGGCTAAAGAAGTAATGTGCAATTGTTGCGAACAGCCTGGCCTGCCTGGGACCAAGAAACAAGATCTCAGATGTATCGCCAGCACTGGACAATATTCTAAAAGCAGAATACCGGTATATAATTTGTGTTTGTTTGACAAGGATACAAAATCTTTCTTTTTTGGGGTGGTGGGGAGGAGTTTTTGGTTTTCACGTGACAGTTTCACATTTTATTCTTAATGAGATGAGCTGATTAGTGATTGCAGACTTAGTTTTTGGAAGATGGAAAGGGCTTTACTGGTAATACGTGTGCACGTGAAGTGCGTTATCTCGACACCTCCGGACAGCATGGCTTCACGTGCTCACGCCGTTTGGCTTAAAATATGTTGCCAGCACTGTAGGCGTGAGGCTATTTTAGACGCGCAATTATTCTTGCCGCTGATGCCTGTGCTGAAGGCAGTCAGGATGGGATGCCTTCTACTGCCTCGCCCCCCCCCCCCCCCCTAAAAAAAAAGTTTAAAAATATATATCCTCCCAACCTGAGCTTCCTATCCAATAGTTGCAATTCCCTTCGGTGCCTCTCTCTCTCTCTCTCTCTCTCTCTCTCTCTCTCTCTCTCTCTACTCCTTGGCCCTTTCCCTTTCCAGAAGCCAGGGGGAGAAAAAAAAATTGAAATTCAATCGCTGGCATCTATCCTACCCAGATCTGCCAGTAGCTTGATGGCTGTTCTCCTGCCTGTGAATTCCCCCTAGTTCACTTTTTTTTCCCAAACCCCCCCCCCCCCTCCCTTGAATGGGAATTGGGGTTGGCCATGTGCATCACATGGCACAGTTCTCAGGACTCTTCCATTTGCTCTCGTGTAGGGGGGAGGGTGCCCTCCCTGCAGGGAGTGGGAGGGGAAGGATGTTGGTCAGGTTTAGAAGCGTGTTTTTTTTTGGGGGGGGGGGGGGGGGGGGTTAGGCTCATTCCAGGCTAGGTTTGTAGAAATGTGAATGTGTCTCTCAGTCTCAGGCTGGCTGGCTCATATTCGTAGGACAGGAGTAGGGAGGGGGAGATTGGGGAGGAAGAAATCAGCACAGCCGAATATTTCAGACGGAAATAGTTCCCAGCATCTTGAATGATGATTTGCGCATAGCAGTGGATTGATTTTTTTTTTTTTTTTCAAGATGCGAGATGATGGGTTTGTTTGTTTTTTCTGTCGCTGCGGCATTCCATTGGTTGATTCAAGGGAGATTGTCGCTGGATGCAAGGCATTGTACATGTACATTGTAATTCCTCGTCATCTCCTGCTTTTCCTCTCTTCTTCTGATCAATGTGCATGAGTGTCCATTGGACTGCATTACCCAGCTTTCTGTCTGCTTGGTCTGTCTGTCTGTGTACCGGTATGTCTCTCTCTCTCTCTCTCTCCCTCTCACTCCCCCCTCTCTCTCCCCTCTCTTTTCTGTCTGTCTCTCTGTACCGGTATGTCTGTCAGTCTCTATCTCTCTTTCTCTCTCTCCCAGTATATTTATTTTCCCCCCCAGTTTTTTTTATTAATATTAAATTTATTTTTTGTCATTAAATTGATTTCTGTCATTAAATTGATTTCTGTCATTAAATTGATTTCTGTCATTAATTTTTTTTTTCATTTAGTTGATTTTTTTCATTAAGTTGATTTTTCATTAAATTTATTTTTTTTCATTAAATTTATTTTCCCCCCTTTTTTTTCATTAAATTTATTTTTTTCATAAAATCAATTTATTTTCATTAAATCAATTTTTTCTACATTTATTAAATTGAAATGGTTGAGATCACTGATGTTTTGGAGACACCGATGCTATGAAGGTGATTTCTAATAATGGAGAAAGCAGTTCATGAGGCCACTAAGTAGTCCATCTATTTCCCAGCATCCAGCCACAAAACCCTCTCCCAGAAAATTTATTCCCCCCCCTCCCCCAAAAAAGGAAATTGAAATGGAGGAGTAAATGAAGAGTGGAATCCTACAATATGTCCAAACTAGGTTGTCTATCTCAATAACCAACTGGTCCCTGGCTGTGCAAGCCTCTTTTGTCAATTTTCCAAAAGGTAATCATTTTGTTTTCCTTTTCCCATCAACAAGATTAAATTTTTTTTCTCTTCTTTTATTCGCCCTCTGCTGCCTAGCGTTCTCCCACGCAGTGCTTATCTCGTCGGGTAGGACAAACCCTCATTGAGCATTCTCCCATTTTCCAGTTGTCTCTATCTCTCGATATCTCTCTGTCTTTCTCTACCCTTCCCTTCCCTTGAAAAAAAAATAATCAAGACACAAGACAAAAAGAAGAGGAAAAATGGTGGAAAACAGTTTGGACTAGAGTCTTGCCGTAATTAAATAAGTTGTTTCAAAGGTACCTGTAACAGACCGTTGCCCCTCCAGGAAAGGGAAGACCAATCCTCAACCTTCCCTACATGTATCTCCTCCCCCCCCCCCTCTCTCTCTCTCTCTCTCTCTGTCTCTCTCTGTGTCTCCCTGTCTCTCTCTTTCCCTTTCTTTTTTTCTCTCTCTCAACCTCTCTCTCTCTCTCGCTCTCTCTCTCCTATCTATCTATCTCTCTCTCTTTTTTTCTCTCTCTCTCTCTTTCTCTCAACCTCCCCCTCTCTTTCTCTTAACCTCCCTCCCTCTCTCTCTTTCTCTTTCTCTCAACCTTCCCCCTCTCTCTCTCTCTCTCTCTTTCTCTTTCTCTTTCTCTCAACCTCTCTCTCTCTACCTACATTGTACATGTACATGCATACCTCTCCCTCTCTCTCTGTACCTCTCTACCTCTCTTCTCTCCCCCTCCCTTCACACCAAAGCTGACGCTGCCAATTAATATCTCTGACACACTTGCATCTCCTTAGCATACATTTCCCCGGATGTTGGTCACGTCCGTCGACAAAGCTGCATTCAAAATGATTAACTGGGGGGGGGGGAGGGAGGTGAGGGCAGGGGGGGGGGGGTTGGATGGATGGAAGCATTTGGCTGTATAATGGCCCCTTGACATATAAAAAAAAAAAAACCGCCCTGCCATGCATGCAGTCCTACTTACGTACGCTAAAATTATTCCACTCTACATGCACATTCCTCCAGAGTCATCCCGTACCCATCTGCCCCTGCTCTAATTCATTACTACTCGCTTTCTCTATTGATTCATACTCTCCCCGGAGAGGGCTTGTATTTCGATGCTCTTTCTCTAATATCCATTTGGGCGGTGGTTAACCAGACCCGCGCTCCCTCCCCCTCCGATTACTTGAGCCGCCATTCCATCAACCCGCATCTCCGATATGTGGGGTAACGAGTTATTATTGTCCCGCTTTATCTATATATTTCGCCCCCCCCTCCCTCCTCTCATTGACCTACATGTACATGTACATGTACATGTACATGCGCGCTTACAAAAAACAATTTCTGGACGATGTTGTGGTACGCACTGCCAATTGCGGCTCATCCTTCAGGTTGTTTCCCGGCCTGGAAGCTTTCTTCCAAACAAGTTTCTCAACTAACTACTGCAAGGGCCGACGCACCTACTGCACACGCGCGGGGCATCGTAAACACTCTCGTAGAACTTCAATGTCCTTAATTTTTTTTTTTTTTGGCCGGGGGAAGGGGGGGGGGGTGGTAAGCGTAAAGATTATTGCCTCGAGGGACAGACCCTCTGGGATCCCGGCTTAGAATTCTTCCCCCAGTCTTCAACTGGAATATTCCCCGCAGCTCCCCGGGTTAATTATTTGGACGCCTGTCAGTGAATTACATGCGAACGGAACAAACAAAAACCCACCACTCCAAAATGCATTCCACTCAAACGCATTTGGAAGTTGCCACCTCGGGCAAAACTGCGAAGGGATGGGGGGAGGGGGGAGGAGAGGGGAGAAGAATAAATAAATTCACTCTCGTCGGTTTGGTTTATGATGACCGGCGCTTATTCAGAGCATTGCCTGCGCTTGTCACGCGTGGCTTTGATTGACAAAAACCACAGTGGAATTTGATTTGTTGAACAAACTGTCTTAACCAGATTAAGTGTGTGCGTCTTATATTTGAACACATGTATTATATGTGGTAATGCTACTGTACTTGTGCCTTTACATGTGCAGTATCAAGCAGAATTTGTCAAAGTTCTTCAACCAAATGAGACTAGTGTTATTTTGTCATATTTTTTTTCTTCAACAAATCAAGAAAAGCTCTGACGCTCTTGCTGGGACGCAAAACAATTTTTTTTTGATTTTTTTTTTTAAATTGATTCCAAAAATGTTGCAAAGACTGACTTCAATAACTCAACTTGAGAGAGTCTGGTTCCGGCAGGAGCTTTGTGAAAGGGGCTTGCAGCTCAAAAGCACCAGCTATACGTATAAAGCCACTTACATGCAGGCACCCATCATTGGGAGTGGTTGAATGCTGTTTCAAGTGACCCTGGGCTGCTCTTTGCTATCAAATACAGCAACAAATTACAGCATCGAATTGAAAACCTGCATTTGTTTAGCCTTCCTGTCTGACAAGTTGACAACTGGCTAAAAAAATAATATTTTTCTTTTTCATTGTATTGGATGGATTGCTTGGGTAGCGAAGACGGCCTTTGTGTCATTCCGTTTTTTTGTTTTGCGTCCCGATAATTTGAGTTGAATCTTTACAAGAATGATGAAAGGTTGTCTTTTTGTGATGGAGTTAAAGATGGCCTCCACCCTGGATTCTTTCCGTCGCTCTCAAAGTGTGAGAAATCCCGTACTTATTTCCTCTTTGCTTTCTCTCTCCTCCCCCCTCCCCCTCTCTCTCTCTCTCATCTCCCGCCTCTCTCTCCCTCGGCAGAACGGAAGACATGGAGAAAGCCCTGGCGGCCTCCAAGGGGAAGCTTTTCTTCGGCTGCGAGATGAAGCTGTCGACGTGGGACGGCCCAGGTAAGGAGGAAGCAGGTGTACCCCCCCCCTCTTATTTTGTTGGAGGGGTGGGTCGTGTCCATGGCAATAGCCCGTAACCACGGCAACGGAGCCCCCCCCCCTGCATCCGTGCTGATTGAGATTGGTGAAAAGATAAGAGGAGAAAAAGACACCGTATTATTAAAAGGGAGGCAGATGGATGCTGGATGGAGACGGCTGTGATGATGAGGGGGGGGTGGGTGTTCGCTGAAGGTCAGTTTTGTCAGGAGGTTTCTACGGATGGAACGTCGTTTGTACAGTGGGCGGTGGCTGTGCTGAATCTTCATCAGTGTAAACCTTCCTTTTTCTATAGACATGCCCTGGCCAAAGCCTGCCCTACCCTACCCCTCCTATATCTCGCCTCCACTCAATTTAATCACGGCGGCGCGAGGCAGTGCAGAATGAAAAGCCGCAGCATCGTAGATTGTCGTCATTTCAAGACGGCTCCGTTCCCTGGCCAGATATCTTGGCGAATGCCAAGTGTTCGCACGAGAAGATGGGTTCCATCTCTGAAGGGTAAAAGCAGAACAAAATTTTAAAAGCGGAGTCCCTGTAGTGCTCCCTTCGTTCAGATGCTATAAATACCGGCGTGACATTTGGACATTGTAGAGTTCTCGTGCCGAGGCAGTGAGGTTACAGGGAAGAAGATTTGAAAACACTCGCGTTGATTGGAAAAAAACCAAAAAAAACACGGCACATGCATTATGCGCATAGTAAAGATGTTCGGCGTGTGCAGGTGCATGTGATGCGGATATGGGCACGGTACACGCGCATTGGCGATGCGTTGTGTCATTGAGGGTCTTGGGGCAGGCCTTGGCCCGGCGTTAATCCAAGGGTAACGGGGGAGCCGCGATCAGCACTCTGAGGCCAATATTCACGGTCTTACGCCCTTCCCACCTCCCCCCCCCCCCTTCCAAACCCTCTCCTCCCCTCGGCCCGCTGTCCCCGATTCTGTCATGCGCAGCCCACGCTCTGCACATGTTAATAAGGGTAGCCAAGCAAGTGATGAATATTTGGAGGTACATATGTATCGACATGTACATGTACATGTATGTCTGTGTGCTGGTGAGGGGAACCATTCCACATCCTGTTTCAGACTTACATACATGTAAGTAAGTAGTAAATCTACCAATCTGTTTCAGACTTGCATAAGTAAGTAGTAAATCTACCAATGTTTACCACACATGACAGACATCTACCGTTACATGTATGTTTACCTACATTACATTTGTTTGCGACCGGGCCGAAAACAGTTTTCAGTTTTCTCCTTGCACGTGTACATTGTGCCTTAGTCATAGACACATTTCTGAGTCATAGACACATTTCTGAGTCATAGACACATTTCTGAGTCATAGACACATTTCTGTCTGAAAGTATTACAAAAATGCTGAATACAGAGTATGCCAATCTAAAAAAACAACAACCAAAAAACAATTAAGAGGGCTTTGTGTTTGCGTTCCTAACCAGGATCTTTCTCAAATGTAGGAGCTCTTTCAAACCTTTCGGCATTTTTTGAGAAAGGTGCTGCAAGTACCCGTATCGCACCCTAAAAATCATTATCCCATCTCATTGGAAAAAAAGAAAAAAGAAAACACGTTCCTTAAAAAGAATATCGGCATTGCACTTGGCAACATTCACCAGAGGGACTTCGGGGAGTTTTTGGACAAGCATGGCTGTTGACCTTTACGCGGGCATACAATGTGCAACCCATACAGTACAGCGGTTTCAAAGGCCATTCGTTTTTGATCATTAGCAAGCAGGGTGTGTACGTGAGCATGCCTTAAAGTAGAAATCTGCCGGGGGGGGGGGGGACCTCTAGGGGCCCGGGCAACTTTTAGCCAGTGTCCTGACTGGAGTTCTTCCTTCCCCCGAGTCTATATTTAGTAGTTTGCGTTCTAATGAAGCATTTCCCATAGGTCCCTCTTGCCTTGCTTCTGGTTGTAGTTCCCCCACCCCCCCCCCCCCCCTTTTCCAAAGGGGGTTTGGGACTTGGCCCCGTGTCCGTGACTGCCAGAACCAAAATACACTCCCGACTTTGACTAATTTGATGTCTGGAATTGCTATGGATTTCCTTTGTCAGGAATTATAATGACGCCCCCCCCCCCACTTTTTTTTTTTTGGGGGGGGATAATCGATTTTTAGAAAGAATGTAAAAATGCAATCCAATCTAGGTTGGCCAGCAATTGTTACTGTTAAAAACGTTATCAGAGTAACTGGGTTTTAACGCCTAGCTTTTCTGCCCCGACATGTGATCTGAGAACATTTTTTTTTTTTTCTGTGGGGAAACTTAATCTATTCGTCGTCAAACCCGACCTCGATGTCCCAATTACATCGATCAGATAATGTGTAAGAGGAAACGACTTCTGTGCGCTGGCAAATACCGTAGGATCTGAGTGGCCATTTTTGAAAGATAAAGTCCAGATTGGAAAAAAACAAAACTGTTGTACAAAACCCATTGAAAATTTGGCAATGGAGAAGAGGTAAAAGAAAGAAAAGGCGTGAAAGTTCTAGCCATTTTTTATTTTTTTTATATATTTTGTAATACATGTAGCTGGCAGAAATGGCCTGCAAAGTGATGACTGGTTGCGTGTCAGTGTTTGTGCCGGCCGGGACGCGTGATTTTTTTTTTTTTTACGGCAGCCTCGGGTATTTCGCTATAACATTGTAAATGAGGCCTTGAAAAGAGACTACCACTGCGTTGTCTGTATGCCAGGAAGGAGGCCGCTGGAAATATAAAGCGAAATAAGACATGATTTTATTTTCCTGAAAACACAATTTACAAGACTTCTCTCATTTTTGTGGCAAACTACCTCCATTATCAACAACTAGCAAAACACAGGTAGTCTCTTTTCAAGCCGCGAATTTTACACTGCTACAGCGAAACACAGTTGCCATTGCATGCCCCTTTAAAAGTGGAATATTTTGGCACGTACATGCATGCCAGACCTCACCACGTCAATGGAAGTGTGGCCGGCATTGGTGGGGGGGGGGGGGATGTGGCGTGTCTCTCCTGGGAGTGTAATTCCTCTCCTACAAGCAGGGGCCATGCCAACCATCCATTATGTCATCCCTCTGAGCAGCCCATAAATACCTCCCGCCCGACTCTTTGCCAGATGGCCTGCCTGAGCTTGCCTGCCCTGCTGGCTGGCTGGCTGGCTGGATGGGGCTCCCTGGTCCCCCTACACCCCACCCCCTCCCCCCACAAGCCCCAATGATTTCTTAGGGGAAACCAGCGGGACACCGGCCATATATGGTGATACTCGGCACAGCATGATGCCTTTCCCTGCTATGACCCCGGCTATAAATGACACGGCCAAATTGAAAATGACTCCACCAAATCAATAATATAGATGCTGCTCTCTTTTTTTTCCTTTTTCTTTTTTTTGTAAAGTCAGAAGACATCTCCTCTGGCCTTGACACAGCAAACATTTCTGGATTCTAAATATGCGGCCTGCTCATTTCCTCGTGGGCCAGTCTCAGTCTGCCTGCCTGCGTATGCTATAAATATTACACCCTTTCTCTTCTTCTTCTGTGGCGCTTGTTAGGTTAGAGATGTCCGTCTACATTTTTGCTGACATGTTCGATAGTAGTTTCCTCTCTCCCCAACCCCTTCTCTCTCTCTCTCTCTCCCTCCCCCCCCCCCCAGCACCCCCTGTGAGGCAAACATACCGTGGCCTTAAAAAAAAATGAAAAAAAAAAAAAATGGATGAAACCCGAAGCCTTGCCCGGGTGAAAGATATGGAAGATCAAATTGTGGCCAGCTTTTGGGGCCGGTCCGTATTTAGAATCAGCGGGGCTCGGTTCACTGAGAGCATTGGCCCTAAGCAGTGTCTTTGGGTCTCCTTGTAATACCCCATGCATTGAGATGGGCTGAATGCCCCCTTTTTTTTGTGCACATTGGTTCTGCCAGATCCGTTCTGATTGAAAACCTTGAACTCCTGACCACTATTGAAAACAAGATGGGCGTAAGGTTCACAGCCTCATTGGAGTTAAGCTTCTCAGAAACAGTCGGTGTCTTTCTTTGTTCAACAACAAAGCAGGAGGCGAGAGGCGTATTTGAGAGAAACAGCTTGGATCGGACATTTGTGAAGTGGGAAGGGTTTTTTTCTCTCTTTTTTTTTTTGAAAGCCACAAAGATAAACAAGCCAAATTGTGTCCTTCACATGCAAATAAGGGGGAAATATTACTGCCACGACACGTTGGCCATGAGTGTACATAAGCTTGTTGGCATTTTGTGCTGGTTGGCTGGATGGGAGGATGGACGGCTGCCGGTGGAGGGAGTCTGTTGGCCGGGCCGGGCCGGGCTGGGCTGAGCCAGAGCCAGGGGGGAAGAGAGTGATGCCAAAATGTCAGGGACTCGTAAACCATTTCTAACGGGTGCCAGGAACTCGTTGAAAGGTCACGCCTACTCACCTGGGTCCCCTGAATTTATTGAGCCGGATGTATTTTCAAACGACCGAAAAACCAATTGAAAAGGAAAACATATAATGAACAGTATACGGGGCTAAAGCTGCAATTGACCCTTTTTATTGCCACTCTCCTGGGATTTTCAGAAATCTGCTTGAGCACGAAATATCTGCCGAGGGAAGATCGGCGTCGTTTACCCCAAAAAAACAACGAGCCAAGTTTCCCAGGGATGGTTTGCGGTTGTCGTTGATGGCTGCCTATTGCTGCTGCAGAAGTTATCCATGGACTGCTGGGCGTGATTATCTTTGCAGAAACTGTGGTTGTGTGGGTCTGTCCCATGAAAAGAGGTTTCCAGTGCATAACCTACGCTTTAGCACGGCTGGAGCCTCCAGTTGACAGAGCCATGCTTCAGGCACACACACACAAAAACAAACCCCAAGACAGCGAAGCACATTTCATATGACGCGTGTCGCTTTTGACTTTTGTAATTCGGATACTCGGCATTAGAATACGGGCGCAACTTTGGGTTTGCAACCTGATTTTTTTTCCCGCACTGCCCTGGAACACTCTCAGACAACAAACTACGGTCGTGACATTTCAAAGGTTCAGGCAGGGGCTTCGATTTCTGATTCTTTGAAAGCGGCTCGATGCAATTGGCCCCAGATTGTCTGCTATAAATAGTCACAGCCATAGCCATGCGTGTAGATTTGTATCATGGGGTGTGGATATGTTGACCTTTATATGCTGTGAGGGTCACCTGACCCATGACCCGCCACCTGGTTGGGGTTGGGGGGGGGGGGTCGGGCAATAGGAAGCTGGTGTGACATCTGCCCTGCTTACATGTACATGTGGTTTTGTGGTAGGCCGCAAAAAGAGTCGTCGTTTGAAATATGGAGAACAGTGGTGCTTGGATTCGGAGGGCCCGGTGCTTAGCAGCAGTACTGGTGCTCTGAATTTGGAGGTTCCGGTGCAAAATGGTTGATAAAGGCCTTTTGAGATGACTCTGAAAAAAAAGTTTTTCAGCGTCATCTGAAAAGGTGATATACAAAAATGTTGCAAACTGCTTACTGACTAAAATTACCAAAATGTAAATCTTAAAATTGAGTGGGCCTGACGTTTCGATCCTAGCAGGACCTTTCTCAAAGGCAGAGTGAGAAAGGTTTTGAGAAAGGTCCTGCTAGGATCGAAACGTCAGGCCCACTAAATTTTAAGGTCATCTGAAAAGGACTAAAAGCGGCCGTAGGAGACTGAATCTAGGATGGATTGGTTGGCCACCCTGCGGGTGAGTTACAGTGTGTACCATTGGCCCACCGATCCCCAGGGGTGCTCAACCCCTTTTCGCACATACCGGAGGAAGCTGAGCTTTCCGGTAATTGCCGTCTATTTTGACCTACACTGTATCTCTTGGCTACCTGCTAATGTGACTCAATCGCTAGACAGGGCAAGAATTGAAATCCACACTAATGTCGCCCCGTGATGGATGCGATAACCGAGAACTGTCAGGCCGATATCTTTTATCTTCCGAAGCTCGAGGACCGAATTGCCTCGCGGTGTGGCTAAGAATGGCACCTAGTGATCACTGCACGCCCCTCACGCGATCTGCTCAGTTTCCAAACAAAGGAAGGGAAAGGTTGACAAGGAAATCTGGAACAGCTCGTGAAAGTAGCAATGACAATGGGGGCCTGAAAACTTTTTTTGTCGCAATTGTTCTGAGTTTTCCTGTTTTGACTGAAGACCCTTGCCTGCTTCTTGTCTTCTACCCTCTTCCTCGCCCCCCCCCCCCACACACACACACCGTATGACACTTTGAGACTCAATTCCGATGTTTTTCGCCGCCATTGCAGAGATTGGCGTGGACGATAGCGACGTCAGGTACTACGAGAAGGAGCTGGATGAGTTTCATCCGCGGGCGACGAGGACGCTCTTTGTCGGGAACCTGGACCGTACCATCACGCGGGAAGAGCTCAAGGATGCTTTCCAGAAGTTTGGCGACATTGTGGTAAGGGGAAAGAAGGGACAAATACTGCTCTGAAATCTTGCAACTACTGACTTGTAATAACCCCCCAAAACCCATTGTGCATCTATGGGGGGGGGGAAGAAAGAAAGAAAGAAAGAAAGAAAGAAAGAGAAATGCGTTTTCGTTTCGTTCCCAGCAGGTCCTTGTTGAAACTTGAAAGGCAGAATCCTTTAGAGAAGGTCCTGGTTTGAACATTTAGAGTATCGGAATTGTAAGTCCTTGCAGGACCTTACTCAGAGGCAGAACCCTTTTTTTTTTTAGATTAGATCCTGCTTGAGATCGAAAGTATAAAGCAAAAAGTGGCTCTGCCTCTAGCTAACGGAGCAGCCATGAGAAAATGAACAAATAGGCACACAAAAGGGCCCTTCTCACCACAACAAAGAAAGCCTTTCACGGGACAGTGATTTCCCGGAAAACAGAGGCCAAATTTGGACCCTTTTCGTCCGCGGTAATTCCCCTGGAAAGTACTAATTGCCCCTGGAAACCCCCCGACCCCTGCCTCGGAGTGGGGATTATTGAGTGCTGACTCCCGAGAATTAATGGTGACGTGTGTGAATCTGAAGTGGTGGTAGCGTAGGCAGCTCTTGCGTGTTGTGCGCTATTTGGGGGCGAGAGTGGGGGGGAAAAGAAATATGGCAGTGTGAAATGGCAGGAGTCTCTCTCCCCCAGTCTTGCGGGAATCGTTGGATAGGGAAAATGCCTCCACAGAAAACCCCTTGGGAGAAAAACAAAATCCTTTGACATCTCTGTGGAGTGTGAAAAAATAAACCTTACAATGTAAAAACAACTTTTGATGACAAACAATTAGGCCAGACAGACAAAAGCACACCCGCAACTCCCCTGATAAAAAACAAACAAACACCACCCAGCAAGCGACTGCTTTTGTGTACGATTTCCAAATGAACTTGACGTCTCTCTGCCTGTGCACGGACTGAATGTTGCTCTCTGCTTTGGTGGTGATGGTTGTGCCAACAGGATATTGAGATCAAGAAACCACAGGGAGCCCAGCCCTTTGCCTTCCTCCAGTTCTCAGACATTGACAGCGTCGTCCGGGCAAGGCGGAAACTGGACGGGGAGATTGTCGGCAAGAACAAAGTCAAGGTATGCTCGCATTTTATGACTCGCACTCTTCAAGGGTATTGCTCCTTGTCAAAGGCCCTAGATGCAACATTGGTGAAGGTCAAAAGATTGCCACAGTTTTGTGGGTAAAAATCATTAAACATTCCTAAAAAAAGGAAAGAAATCCTGCGGAGGTTTTAGCTCAAATGGTAATCTGAGAAAGTATAAAAGTGCCAAAAAAAAAAGTCAAGGTTTTCACGCCATTCTGTAGTGTAAGAAATAGTGCATGTTTATTACTTGCGAGTAATCAACTCTGTGCTTTGCTCGATTGCCTGCTGAAAACAAATAGAGGTAGCTCAGACGGGATTCGAACCCACCACTCCTGCTTTCTATTGCAAGACATCTTGCACTTGAAGGCAGGAGTCACAGGTTCACGGCCCTGTATTTTTTTTGTTTGAGCAGGCAATCGGGCGAAGCACTGAGCACTCAGTGCGTTATACGTCCAGTAGAGCCAAACCCCCATTGAAATAAACTCCATCCTGTCCTGAGGGAGTCTTTTGTTTCTGGGTGGGCAGATTTTTGTTTTTTTGGTCCCCTCGACCTCACCGCCTTCCCCTGTCTTGCTCCCCCCGCACAGCTGGGCTTTGGCAAGAGCATGGCCACCAATTGCATCTGGCTGGACAACCTGTCGACCAACACCACGGAGAGCTACCTGGGTCGGTTCTTCAACATGCGCTACGGCCTCATCTCGCGCATCAGCCTGGACAAGCTGACGGGCACGGCGCTCATCTTCTTCTACAACATTGAGCACGCCCAGAAGGCCATGCAGGACATGAAGAACACGCGCATCTCGGGCAGGAGACCCAAGGTGAGCTTTACCACGGCGATTCCAAGTGGCAGAAGTACGGTCCGATGGATAGAGACTAGTACGCGGCAGACAGCTCAGCCGATGCGCGCTGGGGATAAAGGGGGGGGGCGAGCTGTGCCAAAGACGTTGACATGCAGTTGACATCACTTGGCAGACTACATACAACCTTAGAAGGTGTTCCTGCGCTGCACCCATCCACTTGTTGGTGTTGAAGCTTCAAGGTCATTCAACGTTTGTTTTTTTTCCTTCAAGTTTGGGGCCAAGTAGAGGGTTTCCCTACACACGCTTGTCTCTCTCTTTCTGCGCTTGGAAGTAAAGTAAATCCGGCATTAATACCTTAAGTCTATCTATCTGGGTAAGTTGCAAAACCACTAAGCCATCTCGCCGGCCCTTGGGATGAAGTGCTTCCACCAACGATGCGCTTAGTCCGCCTCTTCTCCTCCTCCTCCTCCTCACTCATCGCACTGCTCTGTGTCCTTCCGTCCAGGTTGACTTTGCCAGCAGGGAATGTCAGAACCACTTCTACGCTCGGCTGGACAAGTCAGGCCAGCTGTCCTACCACGGACGGGACGGCTCTCCCAACGACCGCGGCTTCCGGGAATCCTCTGGGTAAGAGAAGAGACGTCTTAGACAGAAAGAAGAGAGAGAGAGAGGGAGTGAAAGAGCAACAGGAGATCTGACTGGCCTAGGAGTTGGCCCTTTGAACCTAGAGTCTGTTGCACCAGTGGTCCGCCACTCCAGCCGTCCTTCCCTCGGCCGTGGGCCTTCCCAAATAGTCAGCCATCAATCTGGGGGTGTTGGGCCCCAGTCAGAAGCAGCTAATCCAAATGCTGCCGTGTGTGTGTGTGTGTGTGGGCTTACATAAGGTGGGTTGTGGGGTACCGGAACAATGGGTGGGTACTCAGAACAATGGGACCGCTCCTTGTGGGGTACATTTTTTGGTACCCCATAAGGTTTTCACGAAACTGGTTATTTGGAATTAACTCAAAAAGGAGGAATTTCCGAGGTATGTTTATCCGTCGCAAATAGAACTATATTATATAAGGGACGTTCGCTAGAAATTTCAGTAAGGAAAGTGATTTTGGTTCGAAAGGGAGCGATTTGAATCAGGCTTTTCTGGGAGTGTTTTTTTTAGTACACGAGAACAAAGGGAATACCCCACAAGTATACGCGTGTAAGGGTGTGTGTGTGTGTGTGTGTGTTGTTCTGAAGAGTAGACGAACGTCTGCAGTGAGACTGAAGCTAACATTTTAGAAAGCACCGATGGCAAGCTGGAATCCGGCACTCTCCCGATGACAGGCAGAGTACACCCTGCCAGAAGCGTAGAGTTACTGGCTCTCTTAAGAGCCGCACTCTGTCTCATATTCATAGGAGATGTGAAGTAAAATACAAACAAAAACTAGTGGAATCTACTCACTGACATAAATGACCTGCAATACATAAATCTCAAAGTTAGAGGACCTGATGTTTCAATCCTAGCCGGACCTTTCTTAGCAGGCAAAGTGAGAAAGGTCCTGCTAGCGTCAAAACATCAGGATCCTTTTAACTCTTGAGATCAAAAGAGACGCGTCACGTGGTGTCACCACAGACCCTTCCACTAGAGACCGAAACTGATATGTCTGTCTTTTTTCTTTCTTTCTTCAAACCAAATTGCAGTGAATTCCGTAGTTCGGCTCGCAACTCGCAATCGCGACGCATCCGTCCGCAGAGCAACCACACCTCCCCGGGCAACTACCACGGCTCCTCCTCCTCCTCCTCCCTATACGCTGGCAGCAGCTCGTGCGCCGACGACCCGCGCTTCTTCAACAGCCAGTCGGGCAGCACCGGCGGCAGCGGCGGCGGTGCCGGAGCCGGCACCGGCGGCGGCGGCAGCAGCAGCGGGGGCAACGGCGAGTTTTACCGGGGCAGCGGCGCCTCAGAGCGAGGCAGCGCCGAGAACAACGGGGCGGCGGGCTTTGACGGGGAGGATTCGTACGAGAGGGAGCTGAGGGAATACGGGTATCACCAGCGGGAGAGGAAGGAGCAGCAGCACAAGGAGAGGAGTCGGAGCCTCAGTCCGAGAGAAAGGTAACTTCAGAGAGTCTCCGTCTAGACACTGCCCCCCCCCCCTTTGGCCAAGTTGTCACTTGAAATCGGCAAGGACCAGTCCTCAGATAGTCCTGAAAGAAGATCCATAGAGAAATCAACCAATGTTGTATTTATCCCTTTCGATAACTACCGGTAGTTGATTTCCCGTATTGTTTTGTCCATCAAACAAATCTTGACTTGTTTGCGTCTTCTTTAAACTCTTGAAGAAAAAAAAGAGTTGAATTTTGGTGCTGAATCAGATAGAGAATTGAAACATTGAAGTACCAAGGCAACAGCCATCACCACCTGAAGTTCCATAATGGTTCGTTTGTCAGAAGGAACGCCTGATGTTTCAGTCATTGTGTACCTTTCCTTAAGACAGGATTTGTTCATTTGTGCCCCAAGCAGTCCAGAGTTTCTAGGCTTTGTATCCTGTGCATTCTCACGAGCCACTCGTCTTGGATGGTGTTGCTTAATGTGGATTCCTCCTCCCTCTCTCTTTTTCCGTGGTGCAGGTCGTACGAGCGGAGACGATGTAGTGGCAGTGTAGAATCTCAGGAAGTCAACACCCCTACGCAGAGCCCCTACCACAGTCGCAGCGTCAGCCCCGTCACGTGCCCGCACCGGAAGCGCACCCCACGCAGTACTGTAACTGTCCACGGATCGGAGCGGTCCTACACCCCGGTCCAGAGCCCCTCGCAGGAGGAGAGCTACCGGGAGGAGAAGGACCGCTGGAAAAGCCGGCTCCTGGAGGGCTCGGACGAGAGGGGCTCGTCCACGGAGCGCAGCGAGACGCGGCGGAAGGCCAAGAAGGCCAAGAAGAGCCGGGACTCTGACGACGACCGGAGCGACAAGTCCTCGCGCCTGAGCGAGAAGTCGCTGAGCCGGCTGGCCGAGAAGTCCAAGCTGAAGCGGGAGCTCCTGGAGAAGTCCATGGAGTGCCTGAAGGCGGTCCGCGGCAAGGACCTCGGCCAGCTCAAGCACGAGCGGACTAAGGCGGAGAAGCGGACGGACAAGGCCAACTGCGAGGGCCGGCCGGAGAAGCTGAACTCGGAGGCCCGGACTGAGAAGGCCAACTGTGAGCCGAGGGCCGAGAAGCTGTTCAACTGCGAGGGCAGGACGGAGAAGCTGACGGCGGAGGAGGCGGAGGAGACGGACAAATCCAAAGAGAAATACCTGAAGAAGGTGAAGTCCAACGAGGTGGACGACACCCGGCAGAAGAAAGTCTCGCAGAAGGAAAGGACTAGTGAGATCCTGATGCGCACCAAGGACCCCTCTGGTTTTGATACCAGCAAATTGCAGCTGTCGACTGAGCTGGAGATCGCTCAGAAGCGGAGGAGGATTGCCGAGGCCGATCAGCTTCACTCCCTCGCTCCCGTGGAGAGTGAAGAGCTGCTGCGCAAACTGGAAGCCAGGAAGCAGCGCTTCAGCGACAACAGTCCCGTGGACGTCAACAAGATGCGCAAGAAGGAGACCATGAAGTCGCCCAACAGCGACAGAACGTTACAGAACAAGGTCCCCAAGTCGGTGATCAGCAAACCGCTAGCGGAGCTCTCGCACTCGCACAGTGAGCAACTCAAGAACGTGGAGACCCTACTGGAGCCTCCCTTCAGTCGGGACACCAGGACGGTGATCGAGAGCAAGCACAAGCCGGTCAGGGAGCGGCTAGGCACCAAGCACGAGGCCCTGATCCAGCTGGAAGGGATCAAGTACGATCCCATGGAGCGCTTCAATCGCAGCCTGTGCCTGGAGAGGAACGAGAAGGACCTGGACATGTCGCCCTTCTCCCACCTCCCGGAGATCCAGGACAAATTCGGGGCCAGCGGCAGCGGCAGCGGCCTGAGCCGGAGCCTGAACTCAAAGCTGACCAAGGAGGAGCTGCCCCGGCCCAAGCCCGCCAAGGCCCTGCTGGAGAACAGCACCCCGGACAAGAGCGTGGACAAGCTGAAGAAGGCCTCCCCGGAGATGGGACGCCTGGACAAATTCCTGAGGGAGAAGGGCCACGCGCACGCCAGCATCAGCACCGTCGGCGTGGGCCTGCGCCCCTCGCAGCGGGACAAGGTCCGGATCCAGCACATCCTGGACATGGACGAGGGCATCGCCAGCTCCAGCGACCAGGACACGCCGGAGGTGGAGGAGGACCAGAGCAGCCGGCAGGGCCGGACGTCCAGGAGCAGCAGCAGCGGGCAGGGCCCGTCCTCCTCCACGTCCTCGTCGGGCAGCAAGCCCGTCCAGGACACCTTCGAGAAGCCCCACATCGACGCCAGCCTCAGCTGCCGCAAGCAGATGGAGATTGCCCGCAAGAGCTTTGAGCAGCAGCTCCAGGAGCGGGGGGAGACCCAGCAGGACCAGGAGGAGTTTGCCGCCGCTCCCGGGCATGGACTGCTGCCCCCTCCCCCGCCTCCTCCGACGTCCAGTGCGGAGCCCGTTGCTGCTGCTGCTGCCACCGCCGCCGCCGCCGCCGCCGAGCACCCGGGCAAGCTCCACGAGAAGGAGAGGCCCGCCGAGGCGGACGGCATCGTCCAGGAGATGGAGTGGAAGCTGCACAAGATCACCCTGGTGGAGTTCTTCCCCAAGCGGCGGCGGAGGATGTCCGAGTCCCAGTCGGGCGGGGACGACGGCCTTTACCCGAAGCGCGGTGGCTTCCGCTCTCGCCGTCAGAGTGAGGACGGCCTGAAGTCCCCGGGCGGGGTGTCGGACCTGCCCGTGGACCCGCGCATACAGGGCTACCCGGTGGAGCAGGAGAAGCCCTCCTCGGCTCTGCCCAAGGAGGAGATCGGCGGGGGCGCCGGCACCGCCGAGACCAGCAAATCGACGGAGGCGTCGGCTCCCGGCCAGTCTCTCGAACTCAACGTCAACATTCCCAACGATGTTGAGTCTTTGCCACTGCTCTCTCCCAAACCCATCAACCAGCCGATTGCCGTGTCTATCGGGGATCCGTCGACCAGCGCCCCCATCCTGAGCCCCGCCATGGCGCCCGTCAAGATGGACCGCCACTCCCTGTTGACCACGCACGTCGAGAACACCTGCAGGCACGCAGCGGGCCCCGATCCGACCATGGAGCACATCGCCAAGTGGAAGGCCTCGCTGGAGAACTGCAGCATCGTCAAGAACCTGGAGGCCAAGTCCAACCACGTTGTCTCTCCGACCCTCATCCCGGACAGGAAGCCGCCCGGCCTGATGCCGGTCGCCAACTTTCTCAGCCTGGAGAAGAGACCCGAGGAGCTGCCCCCGACGCTGAAGAGCGAGATCAAGGTGTACAGCGCCGCACCGGAGAAGGCGCCCGTCCTGAGGAAGGTGCCGTCTCTCAAGGATGCCGTCTCGGCCGTGGTGGAGAGGAATAAGCTGCGAGAGTTGTCCCCGGCCCTGAGCAAGCAGCTCGATTCGGCGGTGAATGCCTCCACCGCTGTCATCGGCCAGCAGTCTGATTCGTTCGCGGCCCTCTCCGGCGCCAAGAGAGAGAACGCCGTGCCGGATGCGGGCGGCCGCGAGTCCAAGGGAAGTTGCGGCACCCCGCCCGGCACCCCGCTGACCCCGAACACCCCCAGCACCCCGGGCACCCCGGTGGACATGAAGGCGGACGTGCTCTCCACCAAATCCAGGGTGGAGCGGCTGAACTGCCGGATCAAGAAGAAGGCCAAGAGCACCGAGTCGGAGCCGACCCTGATTGAGGGCCGGGAGATGCAGAGGAGCGTGGAGCGGAAGGTGGAGACGTACACCTCGAGGCTCCTCAAGAGGAGCAGCATCTTCGACCAGGACTCTGCCCGTCTGCAGCAGAGCGCCCACCTCAAGGAGCCGGTGTCCAACATGAAGTTCAACTTCATCGATGGGTCTAACCAGCTGACCACCACGGACCTTCTCATGAGGGGGAAGATCGAGGGCAAGGAGCTGATCCAGGACGGGCCGCTGGAGCGGAGGAACTCCATCTCCGGGAGTTGGGTCCCCACCGCCTCCCGCTCGCCCCTCACCGTCTCCAACTCCCTGCATCGCTCGGGCAGTGCGACCGCCGTCTCCGCGACGACCCTGGCCTCCCCGTCTCTGCCGCTGTCGGCGGGAACGACGGTCCGCGAGAAGACGTCGCCCCACCTGCCTCCCCAGCGCAGCCAGTCCTTCAACGCCTCCTCCAAGGAGGACATCACCCCCGTCTCCATCCTCCGCGACCCCCGCAAGGAGCACAGGGAGGAGGCGCGCAAGGAGGCCAAAGACGAGGTGCGGAAGGAGGCCCCCGTCGAGGATCCCTGGAAGGACGCCGCCCCCAAAGAGTCCCCGTCCCTGCCCTTGCAGAAGGACGAGCCGCCCAAGATCGGCACGGCCCTGAAGGATCCCAAGAGGGAGGCGGCCGGAGCCAGGGAGGAGTCCATGCGCCCCAAGTCCATCCTGAAGAAGGACACCTCCTCCGAGTCCGGCCCGGCGACGGCGACCTCCAAGGCCACGCCTCACCTGGGTGAGCCGAGCGCGCCGACGTCGGCCAAGATCGAGACTGAGAACGGCCCAAGAGGGCCCGACCAACTCAAGCTCAAGAGGAAAAGATCGCCCAGTCCCATCAAGGCTCACGAGAAGACCAGCGACTCCTCCACAAAGGCTGCAGCAGAATCCCCCTCCAAGCCCTCCGCCAAGTCCCCGGCAACGAAATCACCGCCTAAGAAGATCCCCCCAAAGCCCCCAGTCAAAGAAAGTACTACAAAGAAGTCCAGTGGCACTGTCGTCAAAGATTCCACCAAAGCGAACAGAGATAGCTCGGCAGGCTCTAAGCCTCCTCCCAAGAAGGCCTTGAAAGAGACATTCAAGGAGTCTAAGGATGCCAAGGAGGAGAAGAAGCCTGCTGCTCCATCTAAGACCACTGAGAAAGCCACCAGGCACACTGATAAGAGCAAGGACTCCAAGGACAAGGAGACGGGCTCTGTCTCTAAGCCAAAAGAAAGCACTGCTTCCAGTAAAAGCAAAGAGAAGGAGAGGCACGACTCAAACAAGGCCTCAACCAAGGAGTCCAAAGTGGAGTCCAAATCGCACCAGTCCAGCAGGTCGTCGACAGAAACAGACTCAAAGCAGTCCAGGAGCAAGCCGGAAAAGGCCGCGAAGGTCTGCCCGAAGCCGTCCGACCACAAAAAGCTCAAGGAGAAGAAGGATTCCTCCACGGCCGTATCAGACAAGAGTCAGAATGAGACGGACTCGGGCAGTGCTCCAAGCACGAAAGCCGTGACAGAGAATGGGAAGGATGTGAAGGCCAAGGAGGCCCGGGCTCCCCAGGAGAAGTCCAAGCTCAAGGAGAAGGCCAAAGACAAGGTCAAGGAGAAGAGCGAGAGAAGAGACAGGGAGTCCGAGAGGAAGGAGAGGGAGCCAGACCGGAAAGAGAAGGAAGTTGAGAAGGCAAAAGAAAAGGCCAGACTCAAAGAAAAAGAGAAGGAACGGGAGAAGGAACGAGAGAAGGAACGGGAGAAGGAACGGGAGAAGGAACGGGAGAAGGAACGGGAGAAGGAACGGGAGAAGGAACGGGAGAAGGAACGGGAGAAGGAACGGGAGAAGGAACGAGAGAAGGAACGGGAGAAGGACCGAGCGAAGGAGAAGGCAAAGTCAGTACCGGAGACATCCAAAGCCTCCAAGAAGCATGCAGAGAAGCCAAGCAAGGCAGCGAAGCAGCCAGCCCGTGGTGTTGCTGCCCTCCTCTCCACCCTCTCCAGTTCGGACGACAGCGGGGACTCTGAGCCAGAACTCCACCTGAAACCGCTGCCGCAGGAGCAGGTCAAGACCTCCAAGCCAAAGACCAAGAAGGATCGGCAGAGGGTCATCTACTCCTCTGAGTCGGAATCGGAGGCCGGCGAAGACCTCTTTGAGGAGCGCATCTTCTCGCCGAAGAAGGCCAAGACAGAGCCGGCAGCGGTCAAAGAGGAGGTCAAATCCAAGGCGGTTGAAGAAGGCCACGAGAAACTGTCCAAAAGCAAAGACAAGAAGAAGAGGAAGAAGGAAAAGGAGAGGGAGAAAGAGAAGGAGCGGGAGAGGGAGAAAGAAAAGGAACGAGAAAAGGAAAGGGAAAGAGAACGGGAGAGGGAAAAGGAAAGAGAGAAGGAAAAGGAAAGGGAAAGAGAACGGGAAAAGGAAAGGCAAAGGGAAATTGAAAAGGAAAAAGAACGGGAAAGGCAAAGGGAAATAGAGAAGGAAAGAGAACGGGAAAGGCAAAGGGAAATTGAGAGGGAAAGAGAAAGGCAAAGGGAAATAGAGAGGGAAAGAGAAAGGCAACGGGAGATAGAGAGGGAAAGAGAACGGGAAAGGCAAAGGGAAATAGAAAAGGAAAGGCAAAGGGAGATTGAAAAGGAAAAAGAACGGGAAAGAGAAAGGGAACGGGAAAGGGAAAGAGAAAAGGAGCTGGAAGCAGAGAGGGCCAGGATCAAAGAGGCAGCTGCCAAGAAGGAGCAAAACGAACTTGAGAAGCTCGAGGCAGAGTTCCCCACTGAGGACGGGGAACCTGAGCCCGCACCCGAGGTGAAGAAGGTCTCCAAGAAGGCGTCCTCGCGGAAGACCAAGGGCAAAAAGAGCAAGGACACAGACAGAGAACCGGAGCCAGTCAGGCACCCGGAGATGTCCATTGAGGTCGAAAGCGAGGACAGCCAGTTTGTTGAAGATCCCAAGCAGCCTGCCAAGAAGCACAAGGCTCCCTCAGTTGAGATCAAGACCGAATCGGAGAAGGCTCACTCCAAGACTCACTCCAAGACAAACAGGCACAAGAGGAAATCCGAAGAGCCGCTTATCAGCCCCCCTGAAGAACCGGAGAGTCGGGAAGAGCCGGAGTTAGCCAGTGCCGAGACCGTCAGCGTTCTCCCCTCCAAGGTCCCCGACAGCAAGTCCAAATCTAAAGGCAGTCAGGAGGTGAAACAGCCTTCCGAGCCCCAAGCAAAGCCGGTGGACGTGCCCAAGCCAGCAGAGGTGACCGACCACGAAGAGGACAAGCCTGTCGAGGCAGAAACCGTTGTGAAGCCCAAGGAATCCAAGAGACACAGCAAGTCCAAGAAGAAGTCGAAGAAGGAGAAGAGTGCTCCCCCTCCCGTCCCCCACTACGAGGCTGACGAAACTCCCCCGGTTCAGGAGGAGCCCGAGAAAGACTTCTCCGACGATCTGCCCAAGCTGCTACTCGAGGCGCCCATCTCTCAAGAGGCGGACACGGAAACGACCCCGGAAACGCTGGACTTGCCCCCAGACGACCTGATGCCAGCGACGGAGACCGAGGACAACCCTCCCACGCTGGTCTCCGGGAGTCAGGACGAGGCGACCGAGCTTGAGGACCACCACGAGGAGGAGACGGAAGTGGAGGCTGCCCCGGCTCAGAAGTCGAGCCGGAAGAGATCTGGAAAGGGACGATCGCCCCGGAAGGCCTCCCACAAGAGAAAGTCCAAGCGCAGGGACGGCAGCAAGTCCAGGGACCGATCCAGGAGGGCGGAGGTGACTCCCGACGAGCTCGACAACGAAGACGCCGTCAAGGAGGCCCTGGATGAGAAATTCTCCAAGGTGGGCGGACTGGACATCACTCTGAACTCTGAGGAGAAGGAGTCGGAGCTCCTGAAAATCGAGGACCCGGTCGGGGCCAAAGACGTACTGGAGGCGGAATCTGCCAAAATGGACCACATCGACAACTCTGAGAACACCGAGTGTGACATGTCGGATCTGGAGGTCCCGAAGACGCCCACGTTTGAGCCGATGTCTCCGCATCGACCGACGGAGGAGGAGCTGGAGTTGGAGAGAGGCGCCGAGAAGCTCCTGAGCATCCTGGACGATGAGGCGGACAAGCCGCGCACTCCCGAGGCCCCGGCGGTGGTCAACCTCCTGCCGGAGGTCCGGAGTCCGTCACCGCCTCCCCCGTCGCCGCCGCCGCCTGAGTCCAGACTCCTTCAGAGTCCCCCGCCGAGCTCTCACAGTCCCCAGCCCGGGCTTCAGAGTCCTCTGCAGACCGTCCAGTGCTCCCTGGACAGTCTCCAGACTGCCCCTCAGTGCCTTCCGGACCAGGCCCATGACCTGCCCGTTCTGCCCCCGGGCTTCCTGGCGTTCCAGCCGACTTTCCAGAGCCCCCAGTACGCGGCCGAGAGCGGCCCCGAGCCCGAGCCCGAGCCCGTCGGGCCGCCCCAGAGCAGTCCCGAGAAGCAGGTCCTGTCGGAGGCGACCGGGGAGTTTGTGCCGGAGAGCGAGGTGGAGAGGCTGGCTCTGGAGGCCAAGAAGATGGACACGAAGCTGGAGCAGGCCCAGGAGGTGATGCCCGTCGCGCCCGCCCCGCCGGCGGAGCCCAAGGAGAAGCTGGCCGAGGCGCTGCACGCACCCCTGTTCGGGAACGACGTGAAGCTGGCCGACCAGCTCGAGGACCTGAAGCAGAGCATCAAGCCGGAGCCCCGGCGGACCCGCACCAAGAGAGGCCGGAAGCCCAAGCCCACCAAGGAGAACCAGGGCCGGGCCCGGACCATCGCCGAGATCATCAACTTCAAGCAGCTGAGCGAGTCCAAGGCCCAGGAGACTCTCCACGCCAAGGAGGACGTCCACGAGCAGCTGGCCGTGCCCGAGGTCAAGCCCCTGGAGCCGGAGCCCATCAAGGAGGACAAGCTGCCCTCCTGGAAGCTACTGGGCATCCCCGCGCAGGCCGCCATGGTGCTGCAGCCGCCGGTCATCGGCAACCTCCTCCCGCCAAAGGAGGAGGCCGAGATTGGCCTGAAGGTGGCACCGGGCGTGGCCCTGCCCGAGATGGACGAGCTGGCGGCGGAGAGCAGGCAGCTGACGCAGGCCGAAGTCGCCGAGATGGAAGAAGCCGTGGCCAACATCCTCGTCGCCGAGGAACCGGTGCCCCTTGAGCAGACCCAGAGCATTGCCAGCGAGGAGAGGCCGGTGGCCGTGGAAAAGGTGCCCGAGAACCAGGAGCCGCCCAAGGACGAGAGACTGAACACCTTTGATCCCAAGCTCAAAGACCTGGCCAAGGAGCAGCCCCCTAAGGACCACCAGAAGGATCCCAAGGCTGTCTTTGGCTCGCCGAGTCGCAACAAGGAGGGCTCCATTTTCGGACACCGGGCCCGCTCGAACTCGGCCACGGGATCGGAGATCTCCAAGACCGGCGACTTCAGCGTCTACGAGTTCACGGACGACGAGCATCCGATGAAGCCCAGCAAGGCCAAGGCCAACCCGGAGCCGGCTCCGAAGCCTCCGGCCACCTCGGAGGCGGTCATCAGCCTCTCGGCGTCTCCGGTCTCGGCGGCCGACTGGGCCAAGAACAAAGTGGCCAGCATGAAGCAGGCCATGGCCGAGTCTCGCCGGCAGGAGGCGGCCGGACTGGACGTCTACGACTTCCAGGCCAGCCCCAGCATGGCCGACCTCAAGGGGTCCCCGGGCAAGGCAGCCCCCCGCCCCAGGAAGACGTCGCGGGGAAGGACGCCCGGGCGGGGGCGCGGCCGGGGTAGGGGCCGAGGCAGAGACGCGGAGATGAACGCTGAGGGACTCAAGGAGGGACCCGCGGTCATGGTCCAGCAGGCGGACACCGTCTCTGCCCTGCTGAAGCTGGGCGAGACCTACCAGTCCGGGGGTCTCCCCGTGGCCGGCATCATCCAACAGGCGGAGGGGCCCCCCAGGAAGCCCGAGGAGGTTCCCAGCATCTCGATGGTGGCGTCCTCGGTCCCCGCTCCAGCCCCACTCCAGGCGGGCAACGCCGTCAGGACGATCACGTCTGCCCCTAACATGGCCTCGCTGCCGCAGCTCTCGGCGCAGGCAATGCTCAACCAGGCGGCCAGCATCAGCCTAGCCAGTGTGTCCTCCCCCAGTGTGGTCACGGCTCCGTCCAGCGTTCCACCCATGACCACCTCTGTGTCTGTGGTGCGCCAGCCCCAGCAAGCGAGCGTCGTGCCGGCGAGCTCTGTGCTGCCTCACTTCTCGCCCGCTTCCATCGCCACCGTGGCCAGCTCTGCAGCAAGCATGCCCGCTGTAGTGGCCGCCTTGGAGAGCCCAGTGGGCCAGAGGCCTCCCCTGGAGACGCCCACCTCAGCCGCGGCGCCGAAGCGGCGGCAGCGGGCGTCTCGCGGGCGGCGGGACTCCAAAACGGAGCTGGAGAGATGGGCAGGTCTGCAGCAGCAACTGCAGATGAGTCAGAACCAATATCAGACGCCGCAAGAGCTGGTTGCTGCGCATTTCCAGCAGGCCCAGCAGGCTGCTTTGCAGAAGACCATGGAACAGCAAGCTGCACTGCAGAAGCAACAGCAACAACAGCAACAACAACAACAGCAGCAGCAGCAACATCACCACCATCAACAGCAGCTTCAACAACAACAACAGCAGCAGCAACAACAGCAGCAGCAGCCGACCTTCAGCAGGGCAGCAGAGCAGCCACAGATGATCCCACTGCAGCAGACTGCTGCCGCTATGCAGGCCCAAGTCCAGGCCCAGATACAGGCCCAGGTACATGCCCAGCAGACCCAAGCCATGGCACAGCAGAACCAACAACAACAGCAGCAGCAGCAACAGCAGCAGATGGCCTCTCAGGTGCAGGCCAAGCACCAGGGTCATCCGCAGCATCCGCCTCACGGCCAGCAGCAGCAGCAGCAGGCTCAGCAGCCAGGCCAGCAGCAGGGTCCTCCTAGCAGCGCGCAGACGCTGGTCAGCCAGGCACAGCTGGACGCCCACCTCAGGGCCATCACCAGGGTGGACCCCAACCACAAGCAGGTCTCCCCGCAGATCCCCATCACCACGGCCTCCGGGGTCGGAGGGGGAGTCCCCTACTCCGCCCATCACGCCTCGCCGGGCTTCACCACGGCGGGGCCGGTGTCGGTGGCCACCACCTACCCGGGTCTGCTCAGGCAGGGAGCGCTGACCATCACCACGGTCGCGGGCCACCCGTACGCCGGCTCTATATCCTCGGCGGCGGCCTCGTCCATGGCCAGCCCCGGCGCGTCGGCCAAGTCTCCCGTCGCCGCTGCCGCCAACCCGAGCTCCACGGCCTCCAACAACACGGCCACCTCCGTCATCACGGAGAACAAGCCAGTCTTCTCGAACATCATGCCGTCCTGCCGGGTGCCGACGTCGGTGGCCAGCACGTCGTACCCGGACGCCAGCGTGCTGCGGGCGCGGCTGACCCAGTCGGACCTGGCCAAGCCCATGCTGCCGCCCAAGAAGGAGAAGCTGGGCCCGGCCATGGCCTCCTCTCAGTGCTCCATCCAGCAGGCCCAGATGGAGGCCCGGGGCGGCAAGGTCGAGAGCGCTAAGCAGCCCCAGCCGACGGAGGCACCTCAGCAGATGATCATGGACTCGGCCAAGGTGGCACACATGGAGTTGCAGCACGGCGTGCATCCAAGCATGATTGCCGTCTCTCAGGCTCAGCAGCAGCAGCAGCAGCAGCAGCAGCAGCAGCAGCAACAGCATAGCATACAGAAAGAGGAGCAGGAGAGGAAGCGAACCAAGAATGATCAGCAGAGAGCAGCAGCGGCAGCCGAGGCCTGGGGCCGAGCGGCGGTGGAGGGACGCCAGGTCCCCGCCAGTCCCGGCATGTCGGCCATCCGCACCCCGGACGGCCAGATGCTCTTCCTCCAGCAGCGCGGCGGTCCCAGGCCCGAGCTGATGCACCCCAACCAGCACGGCGTCATGCTGCCCGGGGGTCACCCGGGCGAGATGGTCTACCCGGGCATGATGCCGGGCCACCCTTACTTCACGGAGCCCGGCAAGAAGGACAAGTCGCCCAGCGGCGGCGTCCCGCCGACCGTGTCCGCCCAGGGCATGATGTCCATGGAGTCGGGAAAGGCGGGCGTCCCGCAGGCCGTCTATCTGCCCGGAGCCCTGAGAATGCCGGGCCCCTATCAGCGGATGATCATCCCGGGCATGGAGAACCAGCAGGGCGTGATGCACTCTCCCGGCGGGCGGATAACGTCGCCCAAAGTCGCCCCGGGCACGGCCACCTCCCCGGCGCTCTCCCCGCGGGTCAAGTCGCCGTCTCTGGTCCACAACGAGCTGCCCAGGCCCACCACGACGCCGGACGGGCAGCCGAAGGGCGGCGAGATGTCGGCCCACGGCGTGATGCAGCAGCAGCAGCAGCAGCAGCAGCCCGGCATCATCTCGGGCATCCCGCCCCGCACGCCGGGCATCACCTCGGGCATCCCGCCGCAGCGGTTCGACCTCCCGGCCGGCACCATCATGCCAGGCGCCATCATGCACCCCGGCATGCCGCAGATGATCATGCGGCAGCCGGCCTACGGCGTGGCCTCGCGCTCCCAGAAGCAGCAGCAGCAGCAGCAGCAGGAGGACCACCCCGAGCTCCTGCACCAGGAGAAGCCGGCGCCGCCGCCACCGCACCTGCAGATTCCCCCCGACGCCATGCACCGGCACCCGGCGGCCGCCGCAGCCGCAGCCCAGGGGATAGAGGCCCACCTGCAGCTGCAGACGCAGCAGGCCTTCCAGGCCCGCCAGATGGAGCTGGCCCGCCAGGGCATCCACCCCTCGGAGAACGAGAGCGCCTCCACGCCACGGCCGCCCAACCACGACTACCAGTCCCTGCCGGGCCGCGAGACGCCCGTCTGGGTGACCCACGGCGTGCAGGTGGCCGGGCTGTCGCCGCTGGCCCACACGCCCGTCGGGATGCACCCAAGCCAGACCAGCCCCTCGCCGAGGTCCAAAGCTCCCGATCCACTCTTCGGACTCCTCAGTGTAAGTACCAACGAAAAAAAAACCCAGTTTCTATGCTATAGAATTGATCAATCTCAAAAGTTAGAGGGCCTGGCGTTTTGATCAAAGAGAAAGGTCTCGCTAACTTTTTAGATTGATGTATTGCAGGTAGCCAGTGAGCAGTTTGCAGCAGTTTTTGTATTAACTTTGAATTCATCAATCAAAATGTTACCATCTGCCTACCGACTGAAAACCTTCTGAAGACACAAAATCTTTGCAAACAGCTTAACACCAACAAAATGTCCAAAATTAACATTGCCTGACTTGTCCGAGCAGGACATTTGTCAAAGACAAGAAGTTAAGATGCGCTGCAAAGATTCAAAGCATCGTACCCTGTAGCCTTTTAAGATTTAGAAACAAACTCGCATGGTCTAGTCTAGCTTGTCTTCTTAATCATTGTTGAATTTAACTGTTTCAAAAAGTGTCCAGCAAGCACAGGCACAATTTCACAGAGCCGCTCAAGCAGGAAAACCTGCGCAGCCTGAAAATGTGTCCTCGTTTGATTCAAGATTTGCCAGCCATATTTGACTTGATGCTTGCTGCCCTCAACTTGTTTTCCGGTCACGGGTGGTTAGCATAAAACATACGAGCAAAATTGTGGGGCTGAAGCAGCTTCATGGAATTGGGCCCTTGTCTGCTGTCAAGTTTCGGGGGGGGGGGGGGGGCTCTGTCTTTGAATCTCTGACCTTAATCTGACTGAAATCAGGAATTGTTCATCATAACTTTGATTTGATGGTCTCTATAAAACCTTTATCAATTTTGAGCTGAGCAGTGCATCAATACTTTAATTTGATGGGCTCTAACCTTTATTCTGATGGTCTCTATCCCAATTCTGAGCAGTGCTGGAAAAAGTTTTCTGTTGAACTAATTAGGTTGCTCTTTCTTTCTCGTCCTTTTGCATCTGTGACCCTGCAGCGCTATCCGGTCATGTGGCAGGGTTCGTTGACCCTAAAGAACGACTTTGCCGCCATCCAGATGCACTACGTGGCGGGCAGTCAGGGCGTGGCTCAGGAGTCTCTGCAGAACACGTCGCCGTCCCTCAGGATAGCGCAGAGAATGAGACTGGAGCCCTCGCAGCTGGAAGGGGTCAGCCGACGCATGCAGGTACAAAGGGGGAACGGAGACGGCCGGAGAAGGGGACGAATGGGTCGGGGCAGTCTGCGCATAAATCTCACGAGTAACCGAGACAGATCAGGGCTGGATTTCACTCGAGCCAAGATCCCGGTGGACTTATTTCGGTCAAAGTGACCGAGACGATGGTTTACTTTTCCCATTTGAAGTCCAGTGGAAACAGCCCAGTTAAATTTCCTCTTGGTTACTTTAACCGAGCCGAATGGTTACTTTTACCGACCATCCTCTGCCAAGTCAAAGTGACCAGGGGTGGATTTCACAAAGCCTTACGATGTATCGTAACTCAACTTACGATGGATAACCCATCGTAAGTTGTGATACACTATGGTTTCTTTGCAACGTTCATCGCCTTGCGATTGATCGTATTAAAGTTACGATGGGTTTGGTGAAATTGACACCAGTTAACTTTAACCAAGCCGATTAGTCTAGCGGAAATGCACCACTCGGTAAAATACGACTCGGTAAAAAACCACATCCGGCCTATGATGTAACAACGTCTGCGTCATTTTGAGCGCTAAGAACACATGTACTGTGCGTTGACCTAATCACTTCTTGAAAGAGGAAGAGGTACGTGGTGTCACCACCCGGCGTCTTGGCACAAAGTGAGATGACGACAGCGAGATAACGGCATGCTGAGGGGTAATGTCTGTCGTTGTTCTCGCCCCCGCAGGTGGTTGAGGAGTCCTGCGTGCTGCTGGCCCTGCCCTGCGGCCTGGACCACCAAGACGTGGTCTCGCAGACCACCACCCTCCGCGACGACTTCATCACGTACCTGCAGCACAAGCAGGCGGCCGGCATCATCAACGTGGCCATCCCCGGTACCTCTCAGGTAAGGAGGCCAATTCCCCCTGACTCACCCCCTCCCCTCCTCCTCCCCTATTTGCCCCTTTGTACCTCCGCTACGGGGACTTTCAAATCCTATCAAACTCGGCCTGTCACGGTTCTCCGTTCTCCCCCCCGTCTTTCTCCGACAGTCTGCCTTTGTGCTGCACATCTTCCCGCCCTGTGAGTTCACGCAGGCCAACCTCCTCCGCGTCGCGCCAGACCTTGTGGACAGCCTGACGGACAACGCTCACCTGATGGTCGTCATAACTACGTGCTGACACGAGGTGGCGCTCTTCGTCCCGTCCAGACGACCGGTCCTCCAAGGGGCGGCCCGCGGCTGAGCATCACCGACACATGACACCAGAGCTTTGCTCGTCCACTGATTACAACCGAAGGTTTTGTTTTTTTTGTTTTTTAAGGAAAGACGGCATCTAGAAACGGAGAAAGTTCAAGCAACGATGCTGATTTCTTGTTGGTGGAAATGTTATGCTAAATATTGTGTAATAACCACTTAAAAGGCAAGACATTTGTAGCATATGCTTTTTTTTTGTTCTCTTGCCAGTTTTTGCAGAGTAAAGCTCAGTTTTGGGGTTGAAGAAAAAAGAATAAAAAACCAAAAGAGAAAATCTTTCTTTCTATTCAAACCTGGTAGGCAGCGATTGGCAACGGATAGTCCAGTTGCCAAGCCTTGCCATGCGACAATTCTCTGCGATTCGAATTCTAATGCAGAGTCACCCCAACGGATTGACGATCCAAACCCAGACCATGACCATGTCGGAATCAAAAAAAGGAAAAGAAAAGGGAAACCCTTGTTTTCTTCTCGTCAGATCAAGACCTTAGTTTGCCTCTTTTTTGTCTATAATTTGTGAAGACAGGATTTCTAGCGTGTTCCCGACACTAACCCCCCCCCCCCCCACCCGGTGGACTGGTATTTGATTTGATTTTGCAGCAGTAGGTCAAAGTTCAGGTTGCTGCCATCTTTACCGAAGATTTTTCTTCTTTTTTTTAATGTGGTCGCAACTAGTTTCTCAAACATTGTCCGATTTTTGTTTGTTTTTGTTTTAATCCGATCGCGAGTTGGAAAAGAATTTTTTTTTTTTTTTTTTTTTTAGATTTTAGGTGAGTAGGCAATCTTTCAGCGGGTCAAGATATTACCCATTTGTCAATCATACAAAAAAACTGATGGGAAAATACTGCTAAAATGCTGCTAAAAAAATAAAAGAATTAAAGGAGATTTAACGATTATTAAAAAAGAAGAAAAAAGAAGAAAAATAGAACAAAACAACCTCCGTCCAAGACCATGTTGAATACATGCTCAGTTTGGGTTTGTTAATTTTTTTTTCTTGGTGGCAGACTTGGGTCAGGATTGAGCGTAACTAGAAGCAAAGAGATTTTATTTTATCTGAGCAGTGCGAGAAGCACAGAATTAACTCTGAATTAATCTGTACAGGGCAAACAAAGATGGTTTTAAACTCAATCACCGACCCTATTTAGAAATGATCAGATATGTTGGCACGGCAGTGGATGCATTTCCTTTGATGCCTGCGAATTTTTTTTTCTTCTGAATTTGCAAAACTGTTCTAAGATCACGTTTCCATCCCCCCCCCAAAAAAAGAATTTCATTCACGGTAACCATAGCAGCGGTTCTGCTAATCCTGTAGGCTGTACAACAGGAGAAAGATCTGTCAATATTTTAGGTTCAACTTTCTCCAGTCGGCACTGTTTATAAGGCCCACATTGTTGTCCTTAAGTCAAGACTAGTCAAAACAGGCAAGTTGTTTTCTTCACATGTGGGCTCATTAAATATTTTTTTAAGAAAATCTACGCAAAAAACTCACAAAAAAAATTGAAATCAATCATTCATTTTTCCTCCTGATAATACTCTTTTTATCTTGAGGATTTTTTTTTTTCAGCGTTACCCTCTTGCCTCTTGTGGCAACTTTCTTAAGACTTGCATCAGTTCAGTTTGTTTACTGACGAAGTCGACAATTGTGGGTCCCTTTTGTTTTTCGGAATTTAAATTTATGAACTGTTCAAATTGTTTGCTTAAAAATATTTCGTCTATCCTGATTATGAAACAGTAACGTCAGTTGATTTCTGTAGTTTCCTCGTTTGGGGTTTTTGTTCGTTCCCCCCTCTCTTTTTTTATTAAAGAAAACTCAGCCGTTTGTAGTTTTTTCTTTCTTTCCCTTGTTTGAAGCAGGTTTGCATGTGTTTTATTCTGACTGGTTTTGAAACCTGCGCAATTTTCACGTTTGTTGAGCTTCAGAAACATAGGAACCACACCCAGTCGAGGACCAATTACTGTGTATGAAATAGCGGCAGTCAAATTGTGCACAATATTTTAAGTTTGCGCAAGTATTTTTTTACTATACATAGTTGCGTTTTGTCAGCATGAGAAAACTACAAAGTTTGTGAACTGTTTGGAGAAAGTAGAGTTAACACTTTGGAAGGTGATTCAGAGGAAAAGAAAATATCGTGGTAGAAGTCTTTGAGATAATAGAAACGGTTCACAAACCAGTCTCCGCTTACTCATGTTTGGCCTTGCGGACTAGACTGTTAACATCTGGCGTTGTGGCTCGATGCACGACTTAATCTTGCGAGAGCACAGGGAACCAGACCATAGCTAGCCACGTCGTAGGACTCGTATTTGGTACGTTGTTTTCACTGTCCTGAAAGTTGCAGGTTGAGCGAAGATGCTCTACAATTTAGAAGTCAAAAGCAAACCAAAAAAAACCCAAGCAAAAACAAACAAAAAAAATGTTTTCGTAACACAAGTGGTACAGTGGTTGATAGCTAGTTATGTTTGTCACCAGAGCCCCATGCCAAAATCTGATACCAAAGCGGGAAAAAAAAAGAAAAAAAGTTCAGCATAAAAAAAAATTAAAAATTAAAACAAATAAAAACTACCTGGAACGATTATGTTTTAACGAGTGACTGCATTTTATTTGTGAGGGTGGCCGAGTTGGTGACAAAAATTTTAAAACAGTTATGAATTTCTGTGTTGGTTTTTACTTGTGTATTTTTCAGGGGTGGCAAGTGTTACTTGGTGGGGTTTGGTACGGTTCCGTTGCGAGGGCTTTTTGTCTCATCTGGCTTGCTGTTCAGCTTTTGAGTTGTAATCCGAAAATGTACTGTAAGTTTTGAGGGGGAAAAAAATTGTGTGTGCATTTTGGAAGTTCCCTTGTGTTTCCAAAGTCCAAACATGCAATGCGTCTGATGTTTTTTAAATTCAATTTGGTGCTCATATGGTAATGTTTTCTCAAATAACAAAAATGTAGCCCTTACTCGGAACCTAGTGCAAACAAAATAATGATAGACAAAAACAAAATGAGAAAAAATTCAAAAAAAAAGGAGAGAGAAAAAAAAAATCAAAAAAAAAAAAAATGTACAAAGTGTATACACTGATTTATCATTTTCACCATAGACTTCTGCTGTATAGAAACTTAAAAGAAATGTACAGTCTTGTGTAAATGTAAAATTCTCGTATCAAGAACATTTGGAGAGAGAAATGTTCGGAGGGAAAACAGCTCTTTGAGGGGCACTTGCGAGTGGGGACGAACAGACCCCTATAGATTCTTTGGATCAGGAAGGACATTTGGAGCACCCATCGTTTGTCCACTTTTGATTCGAGGAATGAAACTACGGCGTAACACAGTGTGCGTGTGTACATATTTTGAAACAAAAAGAAAAAAAGGGGGGCGAGTGGTTTTGATTTGGATCGTTTTGGCAAGGGAAAGTCATAAGGGATAGAGGTAAAGTAGACCTGTACAAAACAAAAATTGTGATTTATAGAGAGAGGGGGAAAAAAGCAAGCGTGGATTAAAAAAAAAAAAGAGAAGAAATTGCTTGGTACTTTATAAGAGCGAGTAGTTGACACCACTTTGTTGTATACCATTGCTGAAGCTGTTAGGTACAATTTACCCTCAGGTTCGGTGGTACGGTGGGGTCAGCCAATTACTGTATTAAAGATTTAAAAATGTGTACAGTTGTTGTGTAAATACCCTCTCTCATGTGACTTCTATTTTCAAAGAAAAAAAAGATACAAAGCTCCACTGTTGTAAATTTTTGATATCGAGTAAATAAATGGAAAGAGATATGAGTGAAAAATTAATCAAGTTGTATCGTTTTGTGATTGATTCTGCAGGATAGGAACTATGTTTATATTTTACAGTCTTTGAAACCACACCTTTTCGTGTTCAGCGGCAAAGTTTTAAAGGTTTAAGTTTTATCCAAGCATAGCCTTTCTGAAAAGTTCTTTTGAGAAAAGGTTCATAAAGAAACGAAATCCATGCCCTTGAAATTTGTGAAATTTGTAGATTTGGGGTTTCTAGTCAGCCAGCAGTTTGCGTGAATGATTCGTCTAGATGATCTCGCTAAGTACACAATATCGTCAAGACAAGTTCCCTTAACTTTCACCCATTCATTGTTGGACTTACTACGGAAGCTTAGAGCTGCCAAGCATATTATTAACTAAAAAACCCTCGCATAATTATAGGCCAGCCACTGATCAGTGAGCTCATCCGACTATCCCTTTTTCACGATTGGCAGTTCTATGCTTCCGTATCTTACATATAGGACGTTCAGGCCACGTCCGAAATTAAAGGCTTCAACTTGAAATGACACTCACTTTATGGATATTATTGGCTACGGCCTCTATAGTCTATAGTAACAGCTTGGGCCCTTTCGAAATACCGGTTGTGGCTCTCACTGTCTGATCATCTTTTAGAGTTTGTTATCAACGAATGTCCCTTTAAGGGCTCCGTAGAATAGACCTCCAAAACCCAAGCTGTATTTTCAGACATAGCTGGTGTATTCCACTAACTTAAGCTGTGACTATTTTTATATTAAACTTACGGGACAAGGCTTACAGTAATACATGTATTTGCCAATTCAGAAATTCTTCGGGCCCCTAACACCCAGTCCATTCCGCTAACTTGAACTGTGACTATACTTTGCAAAAATTCCTCGGGTCTCTTACATCCGGCCCAGTTGATTCCGCTATAACTTAAGCTGTGACAATACTCTGCACTAAATTTCCGGGACCAGGCTTACAGTAATGTTCGCCAATTCAAAATTCTTCGGGCCCCTAACACCCAGTTGAACCATGGTTGAACCTAACCCGAGAACAAGGACGTCACTTTCGGATGGGACGATTCCCCCTTTTTCTTGAGATTAATATTCCCCGTCAGAGAAACTGAAGCAACTTTAATTCAGACAGAGTAAACTTCGAGCAGAGGACATTGGGTTTCCCGTGTGTAACCTCTTTCACTCATTTTGGTAACTTTCTGCGGCAAAATAGACCCCTAAATACAATTTTTCAACGATTTCACCATAATGGACAGTAGAAAAAAATATGTATGCAAAAGATGTTTTTTTTTTCATTAGGTTTTTAATTATATTTTCATCTCTCAAATTTCATTTTGACAACTCTTAATTACGGATTTTATGTAAGCAAGTTGATACCTCAGACTCTTGGGCATTTCTAACTCCAGTCTAACTTCATCTGAAAAAAATAATAATAACCATTATGATTTCAGAATTCTGGGCACAGAGCCCCTGTTTCAAGTCGCCCTCCTATGAATCCGTGCAAGTGTAGATGTTACGAATTTATGAGGTAAATTTGTGATACATTTCCCATAATTATTTTCTGTACAGGTCAGAAAAGCTGAGTTACAGTGACTTAGATTTGGTAAGGCTTTATTAATACTCCTCCACCGTTTGTCATGCTCAATTCCAGGACCATTTGCAAGTTTAAAGCCCCTACACAACATTGGTCGATCGAAGTCAACGAATAGCATCCATAAGTTTTCTGAATAAACATATGCATGGAATAGCACACCTGTGAAAATTTCAGCTCAATCCGCCAACCAAGTCTCGGGAAAATCGTGAAAACCGCTTCATTTTGTTTCGCGAAATTGCGACATTCAATCAACGGTGTACTGTTCCGAAAAATAGTTTAAATAGATCTCGGTGAGACGTTAACGATTTCTTTTACTCTTTTCTCCCAAAATACAACATTTTAGGCAGAAATATTTCAGTGCGAGGTTTCTACTATAACTATCTTCAAACTGTATAAGTTTTATGTAAATCTGTGAAAATGTCTGTTTTTCGATCTTACCAATGCTGTGTAGGGGTTTAAAATAATGCCCTCTCCAAGGATCCTAGTTTTTCTAGTATTTTTGAAGGACATATTGACAAGTATTGTATATACAGTGCATGTAAACCAAATTGTTTTGTTTGTTCGGGAGTTTTATTGTGTTTTTTCTCAAACAGATAAATATGCATAATTTGTGAGAAGAAAGTGGAAGTATTTCACTTTGATCCTTGAAGTTCCTACTGCTTGCCCTTCCCTTTGATTTCACCCTGGTCTGTCTACCAGCTTTCCTCCTTTGATCCCTTCCCTGTTGCTTGTCCTTCCCTTTGATCTCAACCCGGTTTGCCTACAAGGTTTCCTCCTTTGAATTTTAATCGGCCCTTCGCTTACCTTTCCCTTTGATCTCACCCTGGTTTGTCCACCAGCTTTCCTCCTTTGATCCCTTCCCTACTGCTTGCCATTCCCTTTGATCTCACCCTGGTCTGTCTACCAGCTTTCCTCCTTTGATACTTTCCCTACCGCTTGCCCTTCCCTTTGATCTCACCCTGGTCTGTCTACCAGATTTCCTCCTTTGATCCCTTCCCTACTGCCTGCCCTTCCCTTTGATCTCACCCTAGTCTGCCTACCAGCTTTCCTCCTTTGATCCCTTCCCTACTGCTTGCCCTTCCCTTTGGTCTCACCCTGGTCTGTCTACCAACTTTCCTCCTTTGATCCCTTCCCTACTGCTTGCCCTTCCCTTTGGTCTCACCCTGGTCTATCTACCAGCTTTCCTCCTTTAATCCCTTCCCTACTACTTGCCCTTTCCCTTTTATCTCACCCTGGTCTGTCTACCAGATTTCCTCCTTTAATCCCTTCCCTACTGCTTGCCCCTTCCTTTTATCTCACCCTGGTCTGTCAACCAGCTGTCCTCCTTCTTCCATCTTACGTCATCCATATCTTATTTTTGATCCATCCTATCTGTCCCTGACCTTCAAATTATTCCTTTGATTGCAGAGATTCGAAACACAGGCTCCTTTTAAAGAATTGTGACGACTTGGGTGTAAGACCACACATATTATTACTAGTCAGAGGTGGTTTAGCGACACCATGTGTGAATATCAGTTTTGTGAGCACTAAACTCCGCTAAACTCATTTTTTTTTGAGTACTGTTAGTACATGTCTATGGTTGAATACCCTATCCATTGTCAGGAGACTGTGAGTGTGACAGTTCCCACCAGAATCACACTTCCTCTCAATGGGATATTTCCCCAAGGCGTCACCACAACCCCAACCCCCAACCCTTTGTGTTTACCGCATTAGGCTACGTCCACCATGAATACATGTTACTCCCCCTTTAAAGGCAAACCAAGTGCATAATGAAGACACTCAAGCCCGAGTATTGTAGGGAATCATTTAAGCTTGACTTGCAGAATGTACATGTGTAAATGGTCCGGTGTTGTGAAACGCGTGCACAGTCCTGCACATGTGTCTATATGCATGTATACTTGATGCGACGGACATACCAGAGATGCCAGGCATTAGGTGTGTGCACTTGACATTAGACCGTGTCAGGCAGACAGGGGCCAGACGTGTGCAGTTTGCCATCGAGGATGATTTACACCCTCGCCTGGCATCTACACGTGTACATTTATTCCCTGTCTTCAATCAATCCTCCTTTCATTCAAGTTTACAGACTGTAGAAATATGAATGGAGAGGCATATGCTGAATACATCTAAACCTACAGTAAGTAGTTCTGGGGGGATGAGAGAATAATATGACTTTTCCATCTGAGTTGAAGCTTTTTAAAGGTATTCTGCCCTTGAAAAAATCTCCTGATAGGATCATAAAAAAGTGGCAAAGAAAACTTTGACTGGACCGGGACTTGAACCCGAGAACTCTGATTTTGCCGACCAACACTCTACCATCTGAACTATCCAGCCCTTAGATGGTGGCCTTCCCAAATGGTCAACTAGTCTTTGTAGTTCTCCGTGATACACTTTTTGATCACTTTAAGTCTGATAGTTTTACTGAATGAACTGTTTCTCATGAATTGGCAGTTGAAACAAATTACACAAAGTCCCCATTTTACTTGAATGTACAATAGTATCGGTTGCTATCCAAAATCAGCTTTCAAACTACCATTAATCTTTTGTAAAAAAAAGGATTCGGGTTTAAAGGGAAGGGCCCAGTTTCCGGACATTCTAAATTTTGAGAAATTACTTATTCATCAGGAAGTTTGTAATGGTATCAGATATTTAGTGAGAGAAAAGAGGAAGCGAAAAGAGAGCGATTGTCGGAACAAAGAGTTATTTTTACAAATACCATCCTCTTTGTTTGAAAAACGGTTAGTGTTTGATTTCGCTGCCACGTTTTTTCTCATGACAAGGTTGGCTCAAATCTATGTTAGTTTTGAGCCACTACGCTAATTCAGATGTCTCAGGTTCAAACTCTGGCTCAGCCCATGGATCTCTTTTCTCAACACGGACCGTTATTTGCCGAGCCCTTTTCATTTTTCTCTCTGGGATTAATTCCTGATTTTAGAAACAAAATTGTTTCCCTGTAAGCCCATGTTCTCTATAATAGAAGGATTTACTCATGGCTTCAATAGGGTGCTAATTATATGTGGGCGTTTAGGGGGAAACCCTTTTTCAAAATTAGCCAACATTTTATTTTTAACAAAAAAATATTGTTATTTGTACAATATGGACCCATTTTGTTCTTCTAAATCCGCAACAGATATTGATAGCTCAATTGCAATCTTGACCAGAACTACAGTATGTTACTCCTGAGCTGTAGTCCCTTGGAAAAGGTCGTAAGGTCTTCAGTAATGAAAATGATTAGAAACAAAACAAGCGATTTCAGATGGCGACAATCTTTGTTGATAGGGAGGAGAAACATGAATTCCAGTGTGAGTGCATGCGCTCGTGGCTGGCACGTGTCCATCTGGCTGGTAGACGGTAGTGCCGGCGTCCAGTTGCACAGCACACCACTGTCGATGGCAGCCATGCCATGATGTGCTGTGCACGCGGGGACTGTCGTGTTTGCTTTAACGCACCACTGGGTTGGATTACTTAACCGGGCAAATGTGTGCTTTTTCTCAAATGATATCAGGTCAGCCGTGGTACGGTGCAGAGCAGACGGGTTATTATTTTTCTGTTTTGTTTTTTGTTTTTGTCCTTTGACATTGGCCTTGTAATCATCAGTCACGACTACACCGGATGGACGTTTGCTCCCTGTCTCTGAGCCGTGTTGCAGCGCTGTTTCCCTCTACGACCAGACCCGGGACCAGAATGGATATATCCTGCCGTGAGGCCATGGCGGTTCAGACTCAGCGATAAGGTACCGATATAACATTTGCATAGTAATTATCATCCGTAATATCTCACTTATTCTCGTGGACATTTTCTGTTCCAAAGTGCTCAACGTTGAAATCAGTACGAATGAGCAAATTGAAATATTAGAATATGCCTATGGGCTCCGAATGTTATTGTCATCAGCATGCATGATTCAGTGTTTAATATTATTTCTTAATGAGAATAATTTAGGAAGTTCGTCACATTTTGCTTCATATTCTACAAACCATGTCAATCCATGTCGATGTATCATGTTTTGACTGTCTGGTTTCCAACTTGTTCAGTTTTCGTAACAGTTCTTTGCATATAGTCACACTCAATTAAAATGTAATCGTTAACTGAAGTGATCATGATAATTAATGGTAGTGAAGACAGGAAAAAGTGCTGACCGATATTCCAAATAACGTGCTCAGAAAATGCAGAAACGAATCATTTTCTCCCCCAGGCAGTATACACGCACATGTACCAGAAGGTGCCGTTATAATTATTCACTTTCCATCTGGAAAGTGTAATCACCCTTCCTCCCAGCCTTGCCGAGACTAATAGCTGAATTTGTTCCGTGAATACACATGCTCAGTGTTACACAGTGTGTTAGCCTCCCTGGAAATACTGAACAGCAACATTGCATGCATACATTCTAAGTAAGAAACTGTGTCTGTCCGTATCCTATATCATTTTTGTTTATCTATGCGGTTGATGGGTTTTTTGGTGGATATGAAATGAGTAGAAAATGTTATTCATTTCAATCCCATTTTGATGTGATCCAGTGCAGTCTGATTCAGCTCATCCTGACCCGCTTTTATTATGATTCAATTCAGTTGAATCTATCAACTTCAATTAAATCAATTTACATCTCAAAATTTAGTGGGCCTGATGTTTCGATCCTAGCAGGGCCTTTCTCATAGGCAGTGACTCTCCGACTTTGAGAAAGCTAGGATCGAAACGTCAGGCCCACTAAATTTGGAGATTTGCATTTTGGTATTTTTAGTCAGTAAGCAGTTTTCCAACATTTTTGTATATCACTTTAAATCAATTGAAAATTCAATTAATTGAAGATCAGTCGATTCAATTTGATTTGATTATGATTTCATTTGATTAGATTTGATTATATGAAATTCTATTGTCATTGATTCAATTGAATTCCACCCTTCACACTGCAGTGCTCAATTTAACAGCTGTAATAATCAGCTTTCTGCTTATAAAATCCATGCCGTTTTCCCTGTTTTCCTTGCCTGAGCATGTGTGTCTCCTTTCTCTCCAGACTATCGCTCAGACCCTTGTCTTGTATCCAGAAGATAGGCCTATCAGTCAGTGGAACATTTTGCAACATTTGTTTATGTCTGTTAGACTGTAATGTCTGTTAGACTGTAATGTCATCTCATTATTCAAAAACAACAGAGACTAAAAAAATGTACATATATGTTACCTCCATTGACCCATGTACCTGTATATGGTATCGAAATCCAATCCTGCACCCGTATACATTACAGCACTTGTGGCTTCTCAACATGTCGCTAAATTTTCTCGTTCTGGGGAAATAATTTTTTTTTTTATAATTTGATCCCTCCTTTCCCATCCAGCCAGGCCTAGTTGGGGGTGTGTGGCATTTCCGTCAAGCCATTAGACGATCATTTCCTGGCCTTGTCCTGCCCAGTCTATATCAGTATTGTCTCAGCCGTTTGCCATCTGTTGCAAAGAGAGAAAAAAAAGGGGAAAAAGTGTGAGCACGTCATCAGTTTATTTTTTGATAATTGAAGCGACTTTCCGGGGCTCTTGACCAGAAGATCAGGGCAGTTTTTTGTCACACCGGATTTGTGGACTGATGCCTATCTTTATTATCTATCTATTATTATTATTATTTTTTTTTTGGAGGGGGGCCTTGGATGGTATAATTTAAGACTCTTACAGGAAGAAACAATGGTATCAGGGTTTATTAGGTCATTTTTTTTTACCAAAAGTGGGGTGGATTGGGTTACATTTGTGTGTGCGAAAGATGGAGTACATGTGTATGGGTTATGAATATCTGTATCCTGTGTGTGGACGTTGACCCGAGCGGTCGTTTACCTCCCCTTTTGGGGGGCTTTGGAAAAATGAAATGATTTTTTTTGATACTATTTATAATATCTCGTGATCTCGTCATGATTTGACGGGATTTAAACTAAAAAAAAATGGAAAAGGTATTAATGGTCTACAATTATTTTGAGCTATTCAGGCCTTAGGCTTACCAAACAATCAGCTATCTTACGCGGGAGTGGGAGTAGTCAAACATTTCACCATATTTCCCCAGGGATCACACCCCATTTTTTGGCAGTTGCAAAATGAAACGAAGGAAAGAAAAAAAATTCTACTATTGGCTAAGGGTGAGCAATTTCACATTTCCCACAACTAACATTTTTTTTTATTTTGTATATCAGGTTAGTCATTTGTTTTGTGGCTAATGCAGTGTTACTGTTTGGGGAGAATTTGTCACCACGAGCGAGTAATATGTCGCGGCAGATTCGCTGAAATGGAATCCACATTTCATTTAGTCCGTTTCCTGTAGGCTGCGCACAGTGCCAGAACACATGTACATCGTACATGTAGAGGTTGACGGTTCATGTGCCGGATCAATAAGCTCTTAGAATCAATTCTTTTTCATTGCCCCCCATAAAAAAAACCGCAGACGTATCGGCATGGTAACCTTGAACGATGGCGCACCGCCGTTGGCATGGCAATGCTTCCCTCTCTATCGTTTACTTGAGATCATTTTCAAAGGGACGCAGCAAGGCTGCCAACTGCTCATTGTTTTATTGCATGACCCAAATTTTAAAATCTCTGCCATAAGGTTATTCTATTTTTTTTTAAACTATATTCGGGAACTACTCCTCGCAATATTTCATTTTGATTTTGATTCGTAAAAATCGTGTGAAGGTTGCACGGATATATTCGGTCCTTTGTCCAAATTTATATTGCTCACCTTTTGTAACAGATGATGTAGAGTATTTTGAGAACAAGCACTTCGAACATCGAGATAATTTTTCTCGATGCAAGGCAGTTGATGATATATTATGTATGCCTGCCTGACTATTGGAAATCTGTTTGACATAGACTTGTAAATTTCAAATTCATGTATAAACGACCAAACCAGGATTAAAACCTGAGACGTTTTAAAAGCAAAAAAATGTAACAAAGTGCTTTTCGATTATCAAAAAATGCAAAATCTCTAAGATTTAGAGGACCTGACATTTCCCAATAACTAACTCTGAATTGATTCTAATAGCAGATAAAGTTCTTTTTCTCAAAGCAAGTTTGTTCCTGTATTATATGTTCCTTATATTATATTATGTTCACTGGTTGATTTGTGTATGTTCACTCAAAGTCAAGACATCTATTGTCGTCACTAAGTATGATTGCCCTAGCACAGATATTAAGATGCAGAACAAACCACAATTGATGGCAAACTCATTCCTGTTTTTTTTTTATTCATTTACAACTGTCATCTTGTAAATAAGTCGCATTGTTTTTCTCCATCAGTTACAGTTCTCAATCCACCTCCTCCTGCTGAGTTTACAAATTCCTGTGTACAATAAGTAAACACAGTTTATCACCGTAGCGCTTGTCATGATCAGCCTTGCAGAACAGTGATGGGTTCCCTGCCATCTTTTCAGCTGGTATTTACCCGAGGGGTCGACCGCTTGGCTGATTATCATGTACTTTAATTATCTCAAATTCAGATCCAATGAATCACTATGTATACCTAGTGGCATGGATGAGCGAAGTTTTCTTAAACATGAACATATTTTTTTTAGTAAACGTTATTATGCTGTACGGTTCCACATGGTGTATGTGTATTACTTGACCAGGACTTGTGGAGCTCTGGTTTTGCGTACCAGCGCTCTTACCATCTGAGCTATCCAGCCCTTAGATGGTGGTCTTCCCAAATACTCAACTAGTATTTGGCAGGGTGGGAGGCACCAGTCAGACGCATTTTAACCTACTGTACATGGTGTATTCGCTGCTAAGCAGACTCTCACACTCAAGTAGAGCTGTTTAAACTGCGGGCCTGTATCTCCGCCCAACAGTACCTTAGTTTACTCAACAGAGACTAGAAAGGGAACTGGGGCAAAATAATTTAACAAGATCACCTCCTCTTAGTGATGGCGCATTGATAAGGGATAACGGATTACGGAAGTTTAAAGGAAAATTAGATATCAGATGTAGACAGGGGTTAGAAATTGCAAAAAGGGAAAACAAATATTCTCTATTTTTAAAGTATTTGTTTTTAGGGAAGGAATCATAAAAATATCACATTTTTGTGATGGCATAAACTGATGTTGTTGTTCTTTATTTGTGTTATAATAATATATATATTTTCTTCAAAAGGTTAGCGAGGTCTGACCTTTTGATTCAAATTGATGTTTTTCTCAAAAGCAGTCAGACAACAATTTATTGTCACTGCTATAGAATTATGAAATTACTATTTACTTGTCATTATGGCTACCTCCATAAATCAGGGGAACAGCTTTTGCGTCCCCACTTACATAATTATGATTGACCAGTAGCCTACCGGTACATTATACATAAACAGTTCGACAGAACATTTGTGACCCGGCACAGCGACATGAGGAATGTCCCACCAAAACACTTTTCGAGTAAACAACGCCTGAAGTCAAAGTATCTTCTTCATTCGATATAATTTTTTTTTTGTATTTCCGGAAAGTTAATGTATTGGAGGATATTATGTCCAAAGGATTTTTCCGAAATCCGTCTCTAAATGTTGAAAAAAAACGAGGATTTCGGGAGAGTGTTTGTGTACCGTTTTCATGAAAATGTAAAGTTCCTGCCTTTTTGAATGGCCGCTTTCGAGGAGTTAGAATGGTGCTGCTATATTGTGTCTGGTACCAAATGAACGAGCGAAGCCCCCTTGTACTATTTACAACAAAGTTCACACGATATCACTTGAAAGCTAATGGTATACTCTTTAGAAAATACATCATTAGAAAATCTCAAAATCTCAGAAGTGGTGGTTATTCCTCATTATGCTGTGCCGGGTCACATTTATATTACATTATAGTTTCTACATACAGGAAAGCTGAATAATTTCATATGTATGTGGGGACACCAAAATGTCCCAAGTTGGCCCCCTGATTTATGGAATTATCCAATGGATAGACCCTTCAATATTTTCCTTCTAGGTGTCCTCTTATGAAACTGCTAAAATGCTATTTTTATATCTCTGCCTTTGAGAAAGGTCCTGCTAGGATCGAAACGTCAGGCCCACTAAATTTTAACATTTTTATATCTTGTTACTATTATTCTCTGTCATTGAAAAAGGTCCTCATTTTTTGATACATTGTATTTATGTTTTATACATTTCTAGATATATTTCAAGGAAAATGGTTTATGTAGACCAGGATTCTGCCTGTCATTTTGCATATGTGACCCGGCACAGCATAATGAGGAATAACCCCACTTTTGAGATTTTGAGGTTTTCTAATGATGTGAAAGAGTATACCATTAGCTTATCAGAATATAATATCCTCTAATACTGAAAATTTCCGAAAAAAAAAAAATATTATTTGTTATCGAATTTTGAAGATACTTTAACTTCAGGCGTTGTTTACTCAAAAGTGTTTCGGTGGGATATTCCTCATGTCGTTGTGCCGGGTCACATATGTACATGTAGCCTTTTAGTTTCAGATGGATTGAAATTCATGGTAGTGATATTTGATGCCAAAGAAGATTCCCACTATACATGCACTCTCGATGTCCCAGTGATCTTTGTCTGTGGGTTAATGGTCATTTCAACCTTCGCACTTTAAACAGGGTACCTGCATCTTCCCCATCCAAAATTTAATTGTTTTTTTATCAGGACGCATACCTCAGTCTTTATACTTTATCCTTTATTGTCCAGAGGGAAGGGTACCTTCGATGTCAGATAAACAGCTTTGTTCAACAACACACAGGGTGGTAGAAGGTATTCGAGCTGTTGTCCATTCCCGGAAATGTTATTGGAGGAATTTGTTTAAAGGCCCTAAACTATACAACATCGGTAAAGGTCAAAAGTTTGCCACAGTTTGTGTGTTAAACCATTAAACATAAAAAAAAATCCTGCGAAGATTTTAGCTCAAAATGGTAATCTGAGAAAGTAGAGAAAGGCATAAAACCGCCACGATTTTTGCACCGTTCTGTAGTGTAAGAAATAGTTTATTACTCGCGAGTAATAAACTGTTTGTTGATGTTTGAGTGAAGATTTCTCGAGAAATACAACATCCCAGACCGTAAGATTTCAATATGAGGATTCTATCATGACCATCAACAAACTGTGTAAATTAGAAGGAAATGTGTGGACATCGATGTTTTCCGATCTTCCCAATGTTGTATTGTGCCTTTAAATTGGTTATTTGTCTTTTCTGTCTGAAAAAAATCTGTTGAAGTTAACAAATGTTGCCTATGATACCCAGGAAACATGTACTTCAGAATGGGTGGCCTAATACTCCTCAGCTGTCGAATTTATTAATTCAATTCAATTTTATTTGATACGTAGAGCTAGAGAGGGAACTCGTTACAATTTGTCGGTGACGTGAAACAGTATTTCTATAATTGAGCATGCATTCAGCGCCTTTTAACACATGTTTGTGTCCGTGTTCAGTGCATGGCCTTGTGACGTTTTATTTATGGTCATCATTAAAATAGGAAACCGTAGCTCTCTTTAGCACCCCGATGAGGAAAGGTGTACAATGAAATTGCCATCGTGTATTGGTCACGGCTCATCTGCGGAAACAAACTGAAGCCAAACACGCCAGGGAACTAATGACTTGTGGTCTGAAAGAGAAAGCATGGCCGAGAGAAAGCCTACATTTGACACGATCAGATAATAATTATGAATACCTCGTTGCCAGGCGACGCATGGTAAAATGGGACATAAACAGTCAACGCTCCTGATATGCAGACTACGGGGCCTGACAGACTGGTCTCGATCACTCTCGATTTTACGTGCCAACTTCCTATTATGGATGGGGAGTTCACAACCATACCCGTCCTTTCTTTTTCACATTTTCACCGCTTGAACTTCCTCGTTTATAGGCCGCACTCTTCATATCTGCTGTTGTCAGTGAGAGTCTCTCGTGTACATGTCATCCGATGGACGGCTGTGTAGGGTCGGTAAGTTAACAGATTGCTTTGAATGATGCTGCTGAACTGCATGTGTTTTGTGCAATCGGACTTAAATCCTCAACAAAACAACATTGGTTATTCTTGCAGAATCTTTTTTGTTCAAGTGAAGCAACAACTGCTTTTGCTGTTTGACTGATTTCGTGATTTCGGGTTCAAGTCCCGGTCCAGTCAAAGTTTTCTTTGACAGTTTTTTAATTTGTTCAGTTGACTAAGTTCCCAGTAAGTTTTTCTTTTGTTTGTTTGATTTTGTGAGTTGATGACAAAGCCCGTCTCTGTTACGATGGTCTTGTTCAGATTTTGTGTCTCATCGGTTACTAAAAAAAACCACCTTTGTCTGCCATATGAAAATTATTTTCTCTTCAATGAAACAAATTTTCAAAATGCACTTTTACCCTTTCAAAAACTATGGACACTGGCTACTCAGTGAAGTAGGGGTTCACAGAATATGACGTGAACTCTATAGTTCGGCTATAGTATAGTCACCATCCACAGTATGTCAGATGAATATGTGACCCGGCACAGCATAATGAAGAATAACCCCACTTTTGAGATTTCGAGGTTTTCTAATGATGTGAAACAGTATACCATTAGTTTTCAAATGATATCAAAACATAATATCCTCTAATAGTTAAAATTTCCGAAAATAAAAAAGAAATAAAATTGATTTGTAATCGAATTGTGAAGATACTCTAACTTCAGGCGTTGTTTACTCAAAAAGCGTTTTGGTGGGATATTCCTCATTTCGTTGTGACGGGTCACATATATCCAAACCGGCTTGCTGACTGGAATTAAACCAAATTCTATACGGCCTATCACAACATGCGATGCTCTGTCCATCGCAAACTGAGTTAGGATGCATCGTCAGGCTCTGTGAAATCCAGCCCTAGATGTCTTACCCCACAGAAGGACCGTTTCTCAAAGGCAGAATGCAGAGTGGCTTTGAGAGTTTGAGAGGCAGAATGCCTTTTAGTAAGACCCTGCTAGGATCCAACTGTGGAGCACTCTAGCATTATTTTTTATGATGCCATTCCGCATCACATCTTCAGTGTGTGTGTTTTTTTTCTTTGGCTGCAGGGAAGGGTCTGTGATTGATGGTGATGATGCGATCTTCTCCCTGCCAGCTGTGACGTCTCAGAAGCCTGCCGCACCCTCCCAGTTGCTGGGAGACAGCCTCAGTACTGGGCGTCTTCTTACGCGACCAGGAATTCCATTTCCGAACTGCATATCTGCTCTCTCTCTCTCTCAAGAGAGGGAGAGAGAGAGAGAGAGAGAGAGAGAGAGAGAGAGAGTGAACGAGAACGAGCCGGGGAAGCAAATCACAAAGCTCCTTCTCACCATGTAAGTAGTACCTATTTTTTGGTAATTACAGCCATACACAATTGTTGTTATGTGCTATCTGACAATACTGCAAATATGAAAATAATCAAAGCCCCACGAAAAACAAACATCAACCCCACCTTTTGTTCTGATTTAAGTTAGTTATTTGATTGAATCAAATTACGCAATAATACATTTATTTATTTATTTCACCTTATTTATACACGATAGCCCGTTCAACAGTGGTTGTTTTTCAAGGGGCTGTGTTTTTGCAATACATTCTAAATATTTAAGCAACAAAGTATAACATCAGAACATACAATTGTATAAACAATACCAAAGTAAAACCGTAAGGAAACAAATAAAACAAAACAATACATCCAACCAAATCAAAACTCCAGAGAGCATAAAAAGTAAGGCAATTAAAATAAGTCATATAAAATGTATGTGGTTAAAATTATAGCTCAAATATTAGTAAAACACTCACAAAGTAACAGTTAAAATCAATATCACTTAAAAACGGAAAATAGAAAAGCAAGGAGGACTTGAATCTACCCACTGTTTGACGTGCATATTTTATTACCCCACTTTCAATCCATTTGATTTTGAACAACATACTCAACATACTCAACCAGAGTAATATGCTCAAATGCAGCAAACTGCTTACTGATTCAAATGACCAAAATGCGAATATCTACAATTAAGGGAGAGCCTGACGTTTTTTCATCCCATAGCAGGACTTTTCTCAAAGGCCGAGTTTCTCGCTCTGCCTTTGAGAAACGTCCTGCCAGGATCGGAGAGTCGGGCCCTCCCTAATTGACATACCCAACCGTAGATGACCGATGACCGAAGGCACAGCAAGGGGAAGGATACGGTGATGGAGCCTCCAAAAGTTGCTGAAACTGATCTTTTCCGACTTCAATTGGGGGATCCCTGAATAGTGTACCCTCTCATAAAAACCTCCCTAATCCCATGCCACTCCATCCTCACTTCAGAGATACCCTTTTTTCTGACATTTGAATATTCCAGTGACTTGCGTCACCATTCCCCTCAAACTCCCCCCTCCAATTTTTTTTTTTTTTTTTTTTTTTTTTGGGGGGGGCTGTCCAAATGATGTAAATAAATCCGCCCGGGCTTGTCGTCAGAAGGGGAGTTTAATTGGCCGTCTGTCTGTTGTGTCTTCTTCTGAATGAAAACTGACTGTCGACCTTGTCAGTGAGCAGGAGGAGATGCAGGCAGCAGCCGTCCCATAGGAATCGAGGTTCGTCCCTCGTCCGTCTCTTCACACTTTGTGTGAGGATAATGACACAGCATTCCTCCGATATGGACCCATCGATTTTTTTTTTTACCAAAGTGGAGATTTGTAGCGTTCTCGCAGTCATTGTATGTAGAACTTTGGCCCGCAGTTGTACGTGCATTTTTCGCCCAAATCCAAAAATGATAATTCAGGCCAGAACCAATTTTGTGGAGTTAGAGCAAGTGAACAAAATCACTTCTTATGTAAGCAGAAAAAAAATCTTCTCGATTAAAAAAATAAAATAAAACAATTATAATTTCACGTTCTGTTCCAGGCTTGATCCGAGGCCGAATTTTCCCCGAGCAATTGCCAAAGTTAGGATATTCCTCCATTTGTCAATTTGCCCGGGTTGCCCCGGAGTTACGAGAACCCCCCCCCCCATTTCAGTGTTCACCGGAGCATGTACATGGAGCATGTCAGTCCTGGTGATTACAGGGGTCGTTAGGCCCAATTATCTCCGCCCAAAGCTAACGATCCCCAGGCCAAACGACGCTGGTGATCTTTAATTGACTGACACGAGACCGATGTGCAGGCATCCACCAATTAGTCTTCCCTGTCCTTGCCTCCTCCAGCCTACTGCCGCTCAGATAAAACACGGAATAGAAAAGTCGAAGCCAAGCGTCATGTCCAATTAAGAGTCCAAATCCATTCTCTGTCCCTCCCCTCGCAGCAAAAAGGGATTCTAATGACTAGAATTATGACCTCTGAGCTCACTGACTCGCTAGGAACCCGTAACGCCCCATGGCTCCGATAGATCACAATGTGACCCGGCACAGCGACATGAGGAATATCCCACCAAAACACTTTTCGTGTAAACAACGCCTGAAGTCAAAGTATCTTCTCAATTCGATAAAAACATGTTTTTTTTGTGTGTATTTTTGGAAAGTTAATGTATTGGAGGATATTATGTCCAAAGGATTTTCCCGAAATCCGTCTCTAAATGTTGAAAAAACGAGGACTTCGGGGGAGTGTTTGTGTACTGTTTTCATGAAAATTTAAAGTTCCTGCCTTTTTGAATGGCCGTTTTTGAGGAGTTAGAATGGTGCTGCTATATTGTGTCTGGTACCAAATGAACGAGCGAAGTCCCCTTGTACTATTTACAACAAAGTTCACACGTAAATATTCTTTATATCATTTGAAAGCTAATGGTATATTCTTTCACATCATTAGAAAATCTCAAATTCTCAAAAGTGGGGGTTATTCCTCATTATGCTGTGCCGGGTCACATATACATGTACAGTACTTCTTCTCTTTCATTTTCTTCCTCCACTCACACATGTATATTTTGACTTTAATTTCCGCGTTGCAGGCTGATGAATACCTGCATATGCTCTTGTTTATGTTTGGCACGGGCAGGAAGCTAGATAGGAAAAAAACCAAACCTTGATACGAGATCCAGATACATGTATGGACAAGGATGCGCGGCCGGTTTTAGAAATTAGAAATTAAGTATGGCGGGTTACGTGATGGAATGTTGCAGTCATTTTGGGGAAAGCTAGACCACACCTATAGCAGAATCAATAAATATTCTAAACAGTCGGCCTATTATCAATATAAATTACTGATAATCCGTTAATAATCAAATCGGTTCCTGACTATCAGAAAGGTCACGTTGTACATTATGCATACTCAAGAATTTATGATATAATATCTATCTGAATATCTGGGAAAGGTCTTTTTTGTGTGTGCACATTTTCACCAATTAGCTTTCCATCCTGTCTATTGTCCATCATCTGAATCTCATAATTTCTTTATTACTTCTCTCCCTTGTCCCTTTCCCTGTTTTAGTCCTTGAGATTGTGCCTCTAAGGAAGGTCAGACCCTTTAAATGTTTAGAATAATAATTTAAAAGTTTACCTCGGAGTATCCCATGAGAATTAAACAAAGCTGACTTCAATTCTAAAACTGAAGAAAATTTCCAGTCGGATAAAAAAAAAATCAAACGTAAATCAAACGTAAGAAATCACAAAACGAGAACAACAAAATACTACGGAATCATCATCTGCATTCACGTCAGGGTTTTATTTCTAGTTTTGAAAGATAATTCCTCTTGGAAATGACCATCCGTGAGAGCAGTCCATTTCGTTGCTTCTTGTATTGAGGATCAGTTTTGTGTGTGTGTAGAGTGTGTCTTACCAATCTTAGGAATCTAGGCTATGCTCTTAGTCCGACCCGCCTGTTTAGCTTAGACCCCCGAGAGCACGTCAGCCTCGTGCTCCGTCGAGTGTTGCTCCCCCGGCCTGAAGCACAACACGCCGGCAATGTTAAAGGGGAATGAAAGCCAGAGAAAAAAATGTTGGCTTATCCGATTGGGTGTTAAAAACAACCTACAATTGCCTATGTGCTACTCACCTATACGAGTTTCATTAACAGGAAAAATTATGGAATTCGGTGGTCGAATTCGCGTTCCCGCAAACCGCCATCTTTTCGAATGGCCTGCCAGTCACTGCGGGGGGTATGACATCGCAACGGAAAACTCCCGCATGGGCCCGGACGGATGTACCCCTCCTACACATAATTATATACTGCGTACAGTTATACACCCGCGAGCTGAACGATGGTGTACTGCCAGGCTTTTGGATGTCAAACAGGTATCTTTGTCCTTGTTGGGAACTGCATGGAAAGATTTCCCCAGCTTTTTCCCGCTGGTATTTTGACATCCAAAAGCCTGGCAGTACACCAAAATTTTACTCTGTGTTTCATTCCCCTTTAAAGCCGACTCACCTGGCTACTTCTCAACTTATCCAGTATAAGATAGGCTAGTTGGTTATTTTGGAGGGTCACCATCTAAGGGCTGGATGGCTCAGATGGTAAGAGCACTGGTATGCAAAACCCTAGGTCTCGGGTTCAAGCCCCAGTCCAGTCAAGGTTTTCTTTGCCATTTGTCATTTTTTTTATCAAACCATTTCTTTCCAGCACTTTTTTGTAGGACAATTACTAAGACACAAAGTAACTCTTAATTTATGTGATTTTCTTTTCTTTCAGAAATTGTTACCTGTCTTTCTCTCCCTTTCTCTCTTTGTCACTGTATCTTTCTGTATCTCTGTCTCTGCCTCACTCTTTCTCTCTCTAGTTCTGTCTCTGTCTGTCTCTCTTTATCTCTGCCTCTCTCTCCACTACATCTTGACATGTCCCGTTTTAACCAATTGTCACGTTTGATAAAAGTAGATGTAGTTCTTAAGATGCTTCAAATTCCCTCCATTCCTGTTGAAATTCTGGTCATTTGCAACACTCAATTAACACAAGGGTTATAAAACACAGGGATAAAGGCTAGTTTTCAGTCTTTGTAAAGACCATAATTTTAATTTAATTCGATTCTATCGAGCAAACAATCAAGGGATTTCAGCGTGCCATCAGGCAAAGCATCGATCTCTGACTAATTGTGACCCGGCACAGCATGATGAGGAATAACCCCCACTTTTGAGATTTTGATATTTTGTAATGATGTGAAAGAGTATACCATTAGATTTCAAATGATATCAAAATTATTTCCATGTAAACTTTGTTGTAAATAGTACAAGGGGACTTCGCTCGTTCATTTGGTACCAGACACAATATAGCAGCGCCATTCTAACTCCTCGAAAGTGGCCATTCAAAAAGGCAGGAACTTTACATTTTCATGAAAACAGTACACTCCCCCGAAATCCTCTTTTTTCAACATTTAGAGACGGATTTCGGAAAGATCCTTTGGACATAATATCCTCCAATACATTGCTTAAAATACCAAAAAAACAAAAATTGATTTTTTTTATCGAATTGAGAAGATGCTTTGACTTCAGGAGTTGTTTACTCGAAAAGTGTTTTGGTGGGATAATCCTCATTTCGCTGTGCCGGGTCACAATTGTAAAACGTTCAAACAGTTATGTTTTAAAGTGCTCACTAACTTCGGTAATATGCAAACAATGTTGCAAAGTTAACTGTTTATCGGCTAAGATGACCCAAAATCAAATATCACAAATTAGGAGGGCCTGACGTTTTTGATCCTAGCAGGTCTTGGGATGAAAATGTCAGGCCCTCTTCATTTTCGAGAGTCCTGAAACAACTTGGCTGTGCTGTGCGTGACTTTGATAAGATATTTGTGACCCGGCACAACGACATGAGGAATATCCCACCAAAACACTTTTTTGAATAAACAACGCCTGAAGATAAAGTATCTTCACAATTCGATTACAAATACTTAAAAAAAAAAAAGTTTACAAAAGAATATTTTTTTTTTTGTATTTTCGGAAATTTTGAATATTAGAGGATATTATATTTCGATATCATTTGAAAGCTAATGGTATACTCTTTCACATCATTAGAAAATCTCAAAATCTCAAAAGTAGGGTTATTTCTCATTATGCTGTGCCGGGTCACATTTGTATTCCCGGCAAGTAGCTTGCAATTATTCATAGTGTTATTCTTCCCAAAGTCAGTTTTTTTTAATGAACGTCATTTGTTGCAAATAGATCGAGGAAGGCTGTGGAAGCACGGAATAGGAGTTTGGAGACTGCAGGAGGTCTGCGACCCAAAAAAAATCACGAAAGGAACTCTGAATCTTCTGAGAGTATAGGAAGGGAAATACACTCGGTGATCAGTGGTGGATTTCACAAAGCTTTACGATGCATCATAAACTCACCACATAATTGATAAGTCATCGGTAATTTGTGATAGGCCGTATGGTTTCTGTGCCTCGCTCATCGTCTTGCGATTGATCGTAAGTCATGATGGGTTTGGTAAAAAAAATGACAGCAGATTGCAAATCAAAATGATTCACAAGCCTGAACCTTTGAATGAGGAATGCGAGCTCTTGAGGTTTCTGTTTGGATAAATTTCCAAGGTTGAGGAAGTTGAAGGACCGAAACTCAAGGCCCATTGTAGTGGAGTTTCTTATCAGTTTGAATAAGAAAAAAAAATGATGTCATTTCTATTTTCTTTCTCTCTGAAAGTGAAAACTTTCTCTTTGGGGATGGACACCATGATGGCGGGGGGATCCCTTTAATTAACTGTCCTGTTGTTTCATTGAAATTGAAAGTCAAAATTATAACAACAACAGAGTCAAATAATTGCCAAGCCTGAAGCATTGTGTCCTAGAGCATAAACAAGACTTATCGAAGAGTGTTGTTTATCGAATTAAAGGTCACCAAAAATGGAAGAGGATGTTTCTTCTGACCTTAACGTAGAAAGTCAACCTATTTTTTTTTATCAACTAGTGGTAGGCATGAATGCTGCCCTCCAGTGGTTTGGGGTATACATGTAAGCTGCTTAGGAGTTTAATCAATAAATACAGCTTCCCTTTTTTTTTATATTTGCGAAAAGATATTCTGCCATTGAGGAAAGTCAAAGGTTTTAGTATCACTTTGAGTATTTTATTCAGAAAATTGAGTATTGCCAACATTGCATCAGAAATGGAGGGAATTTTAAGCATCTTAAGAACTACATCTACTTTTATTTTTACGGGACATGTCAAGATGTAGTGGAGAGAGAGAGAGAGACCCACAAAGAGAGACAGACAGACAGAGATAGAGCTAGAGAGCGAAAGAGTGAGACAGAGTCAGAGATACAGAAAGATACAGAGACAGAGAGAGAGCCGGAGAGGCAGAGACAGAGAGAGGGGCAGAGAGAGGCAGAGAGAGAGACATAATACAGAGAGGCAGAGAGGGGCATAGAGAGGAAGAGGGAGACAGAGAGACGAGAGAGAGAGAGAGTCAGAGAGAGGCAGAGAGACAGAGGCAGATGGACATATACAGAGGCAGAGGTAGAGAGAGAAAGAGTGAGTCAGAGGCAGATACAGAAAGATAGAGACAGAGAGCCAGAGAGAGAAAGATAGAGGCAGAGAGAGAGAGGCAGAAATAGGCAGATAGAGAAGGAGAGAGACATATAGAGGAAGAGAGACAGAGACAGAGAGAGGCAGAGAGGGGGAAAAGAGAGATAAAGAGGCAGGGGGAGACAGAGAGAGACAGAAATAGGCAGAGAGAGATAAAGAGGCAGGGGGAGACAGAGAGAGAGCCAGAAATGGGCAGATAGAGACGGAGAGATACATAGAGAGGAAGAGAGACAGAGACAGAGTGAGGCAGAGAGGGGGAAAGAGAGAGGCAGAGAGAGACAAAGAGGCAGAGAGAGATAGAGAGGCGGGGAGACAGAGAAAACACGGTGAGAGTAATTTTGAAATAGTGAGATTTCACAAATTGTTTGGTTTTCTGACCAAAAATGTCAGTTTTATATCAGATTCACACTTTTTTCTTCAAATTCCTCAACCAAATGACCACAACTACGTTTTTACCGCACTTTCCACAGGAAAAAGCTGATTTCTTAAGCTCAGTTCACAAAAACTAGACAAAAAACCTCAATTTTAAAAATGATGTACATTTGTGTATCTTTGACTTTTCTGCACAAAAAGTAAAACAGACTTAACTTACGAACGATTTCACGGTAAAATCTAGTATTTAAACAAAACGATTAAAGAAGACAGAAAAACAGATTAAAATACGTCTCGAATTGAAACGCGCCACCGTATTTCACATCGAAAACAAATAAAACAATTTTAATGAAGATCTGCCCAACGATTTTCAAACATAATTCCCAAGAATTAATGACACACAGTTAATTCTGAATGTTTATTTCAGAAAAGAGTAAAATAAAGTAAAAAAGTAAAATTCCGACATTTTTTCGCGATCAAAGACGGCAGGGACACACATATTTGACTGGATCATGCAGCTGTAATTGGAAAGTTAACATTTTGGATGAAAAAGTGGATTAGATCTTTCATTTTTTCCAGCCCCTTACAATTATCATTGAATTCATGAATCACTCCCCTCACGGAATGGAAGTCCTACAATTGTAGGACGTCCATTCGCCTCCCGGAATGGAAGTCCTACAATTGTAGGACGTCCATTCGCCTCCCGGAATGGAAGTCCTACAATTGTAGGACGTCCATTCGCCTCTCGGAATGGAAGTCCTACAATTGTAGGACGTCCATTCGCCTCCCGGAATGGAAGTCCTACAATTGTAGGACGTCCATTCGCCTCCCGGAATGGAAGTCCTACAATTGTAGGACGTCCATTCGCCTCGCGGAATGGAAGTCCTACAATTGTAGGACGTCCATTCGCCTCCCGGAATGGAAGTCCTACAATTGTAGGACGTCCATTCGCCTCCCGGAATGGAAGTCCTACAATTGTAGGACGTCCATTCGCCTCCCGGAATGGAAGTCCTACAATTGTAGGACGTCCATTCGCCTCCCGGAATGGAAGTCCTACAATTGTAGGACGTCCATTCGCCTCCCGGAATGGAAGTCCTACAAATAGTAGGACGTCCATTCGCCTCCCGGAATGGAAGTCCGTTAGTCCGTCCATTTTTTTTAAACATCCTCATTCCTAATTATTCAACAAAAAACGTTCATAACAGCCAAACAAAAAACTTTTATAAGAAGCCAGTATCCTTCTATTTTAAAAATATTATGTGCTCACTGCATAAAGCTTTGGTACGATCAGAGCACCCTTTCTGAGAAGCCAGCTTTCCTACTTACTGAATAAGATACCAGTGTGCGCTCTGTACAAAGCTTTGGTACGAGGGGTGCCAATTGCCACCCTTTATAATTATAAGAAAACAGGCATCCTACTCACTGGATAACAAGATATGTGCGCGCTGTACAATGCTTGGGTACGAGAGGTGCCAATCGGCAGCCTTCATTAGGAGCCTGTCATCTTAAGCAAGTAAGGTTTGAAGGTTGCACGAGCACAAGCTATCAACTGTCCGTATTACATCTTAAGTACAAGTAGAACCAATTGGATATTTAGAATGATGGGAAGGCGGGATGCCAAGACGTTTCTTCACACGTCCATAATTTATGGGGTGAGCGGGCTTTCTCCCATGCTGGCCCTACCCTGTGGAATGTTCTTTCTCAGGAAGTCCGTAGTATGTCCTCCATATCGGATTTCAAACCCTCTCTCAAAACATATATGTTCGATCTTAATATTCCTAATTAATAGTATATGTAGTCTTTTCTTTGATTCTGTATAATGCTGTTAAGCGCCTTGAGCGTCTTTGCAGACGGATTCTGGCGCTCTAGAAATGTCCGTTATTATTATTATTCACGAGTGTTTCTTATATCTGATTTTTAGTTATATTAAGACGTGAATATTACTCCGACGGAATCTCGTAACTTCTGAGCTGATAGCGACAGGGCCTAGGTGGGACAGCTACGCCACGCTGTTGCGACCCTCTTCCGTGGAAGCCATTCCCCCATAATCTGTGTAGAGATTAGAGAATAGATACCGGTACATGTACATTGCTTTTTAATGATCAGAACAATCTACAACAAGACAGAGCAACAAAATGACCAAACAAACTGCCCCTCTCCGGTTTCAGTTGCTGCATTTCTTGTTTTGCTCTTTGATTTGCAATAGTTTGGAGATGGTTAGACTACAACATCCACGTCTGTATACTCATTTCGTATCAAACTGACTGGTCACACTGGCCATGTGCAGTAGCATCGGAGTGGTTGTGAGTTTGTGTATATTGATGATTCACTTTAGGCAGGATGATATTCTAAAGTGAAGTACATGTACATTTGCATAGTCCCAGGGTTAGCGCAATTAACATTGGTCTTGAGTATAAAGGGTTGTGCTATTTCTTGGACATTGCCGGTTAAGCGACCGTGGTGTGGAAAGGTCCGTCTCTATTTACCGGCCAATTGATGTAGTATACACATGTATATGGTGCCGCTCTGACCCGGCGACATTCAGATATCCGTGCCAAACGAGTTATATCCGAATGAGAATCTTACAAGTAAATGGGTGTCTTCGTTACCACTTTATATAATGAATCGACAAGAATCTTAATTAAAAAGGGTTGGATAAGCTCAGATGGAAGAGCACTGGTACATTAGTCCATAGGTCTCAGGTTGAAGTCCCGGTCCAGTCAAAGTTTTTTCTTTGACAATTTTTCAAATTGTTCAAAAATTTTCCCAGTCATTTTTTCCTTGGTTTGTTTGAATTGAATTGAAAAAGTTGCATCCACTTTGTTTGATCACCGAGGTGCCGTAGCCAGGTTTGCAGTAATTAGTAGTTTGCATCTGAATGAAAGCGAGGGTGTGATCCCCCACCCCGGCAAAGACTATAGTTCACTTTTGAAGGCCACGATCTACGGGCTGGATAGCTCAGTTAGAAGAGCACTGGTACGATAGTCCAGAGTTCTCGGGTTCAAGTTCAGGTCCAGTTAAAGTTTTCTTTGCCAATTTTTCAAATTGTAACAAATAAATTAAGATACTACATTGCAACGATTACTAAGGAGAATATAACAAAATCATTTGAAATTAAAGGGTGGTACAAAATGTCAAACTCACCAGAGTTACGACTTTCAACAAAGAAGCAGTAAAGCAGTATTTGTGGGTTTCAATGAAGTGCTGACATTATTTTGGTCCTAACTGCGATGCCCATGCGGTAGTTGAAAACCCTGACAGCAAACAACCACCTTGACTGTCGCACTCCAGTCTCGTCTCCTCATATTCCTATTCGAAATAATGAATCGAACAATTAACAATTACTTAATTCAATTACTAAAGTTTTTCAATTGAAATGCAAAATTGAAGCGATCTTGATAACACACATTGAAAGCTGCGAGTTAAACAGAAACCAAAACAAAATCGATGAAAGACCGGCGACTTATGTTTCTCTATTGTGCTGTAAATTATATTTCTTGAGGCACTGCGTGTATATCATACTATAAGACCTATTTATTTCAAACGAATCCGATTTGTTGGTGGTACGATGAGTGTTTGATCCCACACATTGAACAACGTCTGTTGAATGCTACGCAGCAGCACTAGGTAGATCCCTCACCGAGGGTTGGAGCATAAATATTCAGTTCTCCAACTTTCCTTTACAGCAGCGGGGCCCATACAATTTAGTGGAAGAAAATGTGCAAGTAATTTGAACAGATAATGGAGTGATTGAAGTGGCTATTTACATGGATGGCAGTAGGGTACTTTAAATAATGCTGGGTCAACTGTGGCTTAATGTTTGACCTAAGTTTAAATCGTGAGGGGAGTTGGAAAACGGATTGCCAATGTATATTATTTACGAACATAGAGCAAGTCAACAGACCTTGCTGTATGGTGAGATCATGGGTTAGAACACTTGTTGTGGCGATTCTTGGTTGATCTCGTACATTAAGACAGGAAACGTGATCTCATCTATTTTAGGATTAAGGAAGAACTAAAACAGACCGTTGGAATTGTGAGTGTGAGTCTTGTGAATGAAGGAGATCTCGATGGAATGGGATGATTTCAACCCCTTCCAAATTATGGGGCCTGCTGTGTCTTACAATTGAGGAATGAAAATTTGGGCATTCCTTATTTTTGACTTTCTAGGACACTCCAAAAGTACGATATCACTTAGGCCTACCGTGTTCGTGATGAAGCTTCTGTTGACATCTGGTTGTGTTGTGTCGATTCCTCTGGGTCACTGTCTCCGTATAGTGCTGGCAGCCCATGTCAACAAAATCAAGGGCAGGAGAAAGGGACGGATTCTTTCTTTGGCAATTTCGGTCAAAATGCATCGCATTCCACAGAAACTGCTTCATAAAATCCCGCGCTTTATCACTAAGAATGTCACCTGCAAGATAAAATAACACGTAGCTATTTAATGGCAAGCTAGATGACCGAATGTCTGGAAAAGGTGTCTATGTATACTTTGAATAATGCAAGTGGTGATCGGTTTCCATCTGTTCTTTATGTGTTAGGGCCATAATAATAACTCTTGGTATTCTGAGTGATAATACACCATGGTACGATCATGGAAAGACAGATCTGCAAAGTACATGTATGACTTGTCCTTCCCTGAGAAATTAAAGTACATGTTGTACATGTACATATACGAGTCTGCAATTCGAACTGCTCCAAGGCAACGATGTGGGTTTGCAGAGCACACAGGGTCGTTATCAGTACTGCTATCTGCGATTACGTAACACGGGCAGAGTAGCACCTAACACAGTGTGCAGGCTGTGCGCTGGCACTCTACTGACACAGCGTACACAGCGCTCCTAGCCTCTACACATGGCACTGGGCAAGGTCATCAACATTCCTGTGTTTGTAGCGTATACAAATCAGTTACAGTTTAAAGTGGCACACGCACCATGCTTGCACTAGTTCAATTCCCAAATCAAACTTCAAGCACCAAGTTGATCTAAAGCAGGCGTAACGAGTTCTAATCAAGTTGAATCAGGTGTCTGACCTGATCATAGAGAGAACTGAATATACAAATTCTCGACATACGATTTTGAACATGTGGAAAGGGAAAAAGATTAGGAAGTAGGAATTAGGGATAATTATAATACTTGATCGATTCATAATCAGTTGGGGAATAATTGTATATACCTGATTTATTCGTGTTGCTGTACAGTGGTAGTGAAATTCCCTGTGGAATATTATTATTTCTTTTGGAGTATCATTTGCGTCAGGAACTTAAACCCTAACGGGGTATCAATCGCAATCACTGCACTGGGAACGTTGACATCATTTGATTAGTTTCTTTAGTTCAGTATAGCTAAGGTTGATGTCAACCGTTGAAGGTGTCAATCGCTGAATGAGAAATGGCTTGACAACAACAAAGTATGGTCATACACCGTTAGTAACTCAGTACAGTGTTGGTTAGAACATGGACTATAGTTAATAATGTTCGAACTAAGCAGTCAATGTAAATCTTTGGAATATCACCATTTTCGAATTTACGCATTATTTCATTTCTTTAGAAAATAACATCATATCATCTACTTTACCTTATGTCTTGACTCTTTCTGCCAGGTTAGCTTGAAGAGGGTACATCTGGGCTAGTGTGATATGTCTTGAGAATTGTCAGCGTCTTGACTCGCTTGTACCATGGAGGAATAAGTAGTTCCTCCATGCTTGTACTGTTGTAGAGTAGTGATGGCTCTACGTGCGGTTTACCGGTTCAATTTACACCGATTTTCCCACAGTGTCGCACGAAGAATATGTACATGTATAGGTACAGTACATGTAGTGTACAGCGTACATGTACACAATGTATACAGTATACGGTGCGCGGGAGCCCTTGAAGAAATCATTACAATTAAGTATAAGCCAAGTGGCTTGACATAGAATTCGGTTCTGTACTGACCATAATGGCTACCATAAGTCACGTTCCATTCCAGTTCTGACCTCAACATCTGTTCATATTTTCTGCTGAGCTTATCAAGCTTCAATTCTACAATGCAGTTCTACCATATGGTTCTACAATAATGGTTCTACTGAGCAAAGCTAGCAAGATGGGAAAGGGTGGCGATCTCCATACTCTTCACCAAAGTCAAGACCGTCTTGACCACAAGTTCTGATAGCACAAACCATGTATTAATTATGAGAGCTAACAGCTCAAGCTAGTTCTTATACATGGAGCTCCATGGTTCTTACAAGGTTGCTTGGAACATTTTCGATTGACACGGGATGTTTGAGACTAAACCTGGGCCAACTCACAAGACCCATTGCAGGCTGCATTTGATAATTATGTTAATTTGTCTTTACATCGTTCAGCTTTCGAATTTCCCATTGACATTTTCCATAATGACCATCCCTCGATCCTCGATCCTCCAGCATACCTTACTTTGTCCTTTGATCTTAGTTAGTACGTACCCCTCTCACTCCACCTGGCTGTTCATCAGTGCTGGCATCGAATATTAAGTCATTCTCTCTGATTCTTTTTTTCTTCAATTTCGGTTAATTGTTGTAGTCAATAAGCTGTATTTTTGTAAATTATAATTCGGCTTAAAAATACTAACTTCTCTTTGATTTTGAATTAAACAATATGAATAAAATACCTCCACCCCGAGTCAAAAGTATTATTCGATCGTGTAGAAGCAATATGTTAATTGGCTCTTTGATTTATTGTGGGTTCCACAGATTACCTCCTTGACGACTAGCACACGCGATTCTGCCTTTGGGCCAAGTGCTTGTTTATCAAAATTCTCACTCCCAAATACATGCAAACGTTAGTACTACAATTTTAAGTTACTATAATGTAGTTGGGCGATCAAATCCATGATTGGACACTGTGCCTGTGAGGCTTGGTGTAACACCCTAGTTCTGGGTTTGTAGAAATATTTCAACAAATGAAAACATACAAATAAATCAATAAAACTACGGCCGTGTTGAGCTAAATGGAAAACATATTTGTATTACTGAAACAAGCTTGCTTTCTGCGCCACGCGACTTGCGCTCACTAATAAACTTCACAAGTCCTTTCACTTATATGATCATATAGAATTTTCATAATGTTCCCGTTTCAATTTCGACAGAAAATCACCAACACTACTCCCTTTAAAAACCAATAGGATATCCTGATTTGAAAAAGGATCTTCTGGGGTGATCTTGAGAATATTAAATCGCATTCATAATGTATGTCAATGTTAAACACTCAGGGCAGACTAGAACAAGTTGAGTAAATAGCGCCCTCTTTTATCATATGATTTGCATATAAATCGGGCGCTTGATATTGAAAATTAAATAAAATCTAAAATAAATATACCAAATCTGATTATAGGCTAATAACATGCCAGCGGCATAACAGACAAAGCAAAGCACTGATAGTAGACACATTTGAAGATTTTCGGTAAATTCTAGATTTTTCATAAACAAGGTGGGTTTTTCTGGATGGAAACGCATGACACCCATTAATAGCTGTGGACATTATATCTGTGATTTTCATCTTAACTAAAACAGTGGATTTAAACAATAGCTGTAACGTATTTCAAACCATGAAGAGGATTATAATGTTATAATTATCCACCCGGACACACCTTTTCCATTATTACATTGAACCATATTTCTACAAGATTTTCAGCTAATTTGTTGAAGGTTTGTAAACATGCAATATACAAGTGTTGTTATCTGCCTAGCTATGGCATAATCAAGATGACTTAGGGAACACCGAAAAAAAGCAGGACGTTTTGAGTCATCCTAGCAGACCACTTTCAAAGTGCAGAATCTGGCAGGATCAAGGCAGAAGCAAACTTACATTATCGAAACGTCAGGCAATCGATATTTTTGCCATTTTCTTGGGTTTCTTCTCGAAGTAATGCACTGGCTTCTTCTGAGATCATTGCGGATTGGAATTATTGGAGATCATATGATTAGAAGGATCGTCGTTTCCGTGTAATTATGGTATCACCATTTTAACGCTAAATACTGTTTCCAAACAAAATCACTTCATAGATTTTATAGATTTATTTCATAGATATGAAGACCGAATTTGCATCAGTTTTTGTAAAGGTATATAATTTGATATGAGAATGGATTTCGTTAAATGTACTTGAGAATTATTGCACACATTTTCGTGGTAACATATTCAAATTTCAAAGTGAATACTTTCAATCTATTCAAATGGACAATTTTACGGCAGTTTTATTTGAATCACATTTCCTGCGAAAAAATATCGATTTTGGTACGCACGAGTAAATGACAATACTATTCACATGCGGCAGTGGAGTTAGCGGGACGGCAGACTGATGACTGTTGGCCGATCGTGGACGGTAGACCTCCTGAATCGCGACGCGCCGCTCATAGCGTACATTGGTATAGTGTACAATAATTATAACATGTGACTTTGATCACCCTTATCTACACCACCGCGATGAACAGCCCCTGTATTTCTATTGATTTATAACATGCCTTGATTTTCGTCTTTCACCTCTATTTGGGATCAAAAGGGAATGTATCATATTTATCGTAGCCTACTATAGGCCTATACAACATTATTAATTGCTTGTATATAATGTGGCATGTAAACGGGCTCTAAATTGGGTTTGAGGTGGATATTACCTAAGACTATTATTTACACTAAACAGATTCCCAAACGGAAGAAAAGTACACTGTATAAATTTTTCGTTTCTCACTAAAGAATATCATGTTTACTTATGAGAAGCGCATGCACTTTCGGCTGTAAATCTCGAAGAAATGTCATAAGCTCTTCGAGATTTATAGCAATTATGGTCGGTGAATTTGTTGTTCACAGACGTGATAAATACTCAATTCCAAAGTCAGGCTTCTGTTTTGGAGGGATATTGCACAGGATATACGGTGGATATACTTTAGTTTTTGAAAAATTCGATACAGGTCAGGCATTTGTTAGTGCTGTAATTAAGAGGGAAGAGATTTTCATAATTTGGTACTCGTAAACAGTGTTTTATTATGTGCTATCGGTAAAGCTTTGAACACATAGGCCTATGTGCTCGCCAAGTTTGGTGGGATACATGATGTGCAACAGATTTTCTTATCTGATGGACAGGAAAAAAACCCAGAATAAACTGAATGTACGTGTGTATCTCCATGACTATACTACGCTGTACGTATAGTTGTATCGGCCTGTCAGAGTGTCACCCCAAAGGAATGCGGCAACAAGTGTTCACTTTCTGACTATGAAGGTAGGAGGCAACCGATCCATGGTCTGACCATCAGCACACAAGCCGCACGTTTCTGACCTATGACCTCAAGCCAAGGTCCATAACAGAAGGAACGGTGCATGTACATGTACAGTACACGTACATGTACTACCAAGGAGGTATTAGGCGAGTATACCTCCTTGGTACTACCAGTACTACCATAATTATGGGTACGTACTACTACCGTTGCATTGTTTTTGTTTTTGGCCCACGTCTAATTTGAACCAGGGCTTTTCCATTAGTCAGACCTGTGCATTAAATGTTGTGCTAATAATTAATATTCCTGCGCAAACCTCACAGTGTCGACTCGCGCAATTCTTCTCAACACAGCAGCAAACGGATCGGGAATTTTTTTTCTTAATAGTTGAAGTCGTAGCTTTCTATAAAACAACGCATTTCAATCCAAAATCAATTTATGTGACATTGTTCTGAAACCGAAAAGTGATCTAGGCTGGCTATGCTACACTGCAGCACCATAACCCCTGTTCTTACATGCAGTCTACTAATCTAAAAGAAAAACAAACCCGCAGCCGTTACGTCGATTTACACCAGGCTTTGCGGTTTGGCGACTACTTCAGCTAGTCCCCAAGGCTACGTTGCCTAGGTATCCATATTCACTGAATAAACGTTCGAGTGTGACCCAAAGCACTCTCAAATTCTGTTTTTAATTTCACAGATTTAAGACAGCCAAATAATTACAGGAAACAGGTCTCTAGAATGCCTACACTGAGTCCAGCCATAGTCCCGAGTATGTCCATCCTTCATGGTTATATATATTGCTTTACTCTTATTCAAAAAAGGGCGGGAATCCCAACGGACATGTATAGTGATAACATAAATCAGGTGGGCTGCGGTCAGCTACCACTCGGGCCTTTACTTGTATCTTGTATAACCTGTTTGTACAGACAACAAACCAGTCTCTTCTACATTGGAATGCAGATTGCCGTTTTGTTTGCTGTTACTCAAGGTCGCTAAATTCTCTGTCCACAGTTTGTTTTTGTGTAACGCGAGCTGTACCACTCACATTTACCAGAGTAGCGTCTCTGACGCTTATTTTGGTGGTCAAGAGAACCGATTCCGGCCAGCAGATCGATCCCCCTTTTACTTTCAGTTGAACGGCTAGTGGTCCAATTTTTGTGGATGTGTTCTCCTCTCTTGACCTCAGTCTTCGTGGACTTTTCTCGGGCCTTCCCCAACGAGGAGTACGGATCACACGCCATGTTGCAGTCACCCGACGCTCGGCCCACCAAGCTTCGCCATCGCCCCTCAGCTCCCCCCCCCCCGAAGTGCCGCTGCCTTTTGCCTGAAACTGTTGTTCTCGCCTGCAGCGGACCCGTCTGCCATTGGAGTCTTCCGCGGATCAGGATACTCTTTTGTTTCACCTTCCTCGGATCTTTTCGGGGCCATCGCGGGGCGTACTCGCACTAGTTTTCAGCTCCGCTCTCACTCTCAGTCCAGTCGTTTCGCGTGGACTCTGGTGAATGATTTACCGTTTTTAGTTTTGTTTATTGATTTGGCCTTTTCATTTGTGTTTGGGTAATACATATTGTTTCAGCCCTTAACCCGTCATCGGATTTTTCGCTCTGCAATCTGCATATGACAGGAAATTCCCAATTTCAGTCTTATTCGTCAGTCATAGTTTTATTTTCATTGCATTTTCTTTGACTTGTTTTCTGTATAAACTAGTATAAGTTCAGTCCCAACTGTCTCAAGCTGTATTGTCTGTAGCACAGATTAAAGTGTATAGGGTATATACTTTTTCTTAGATCATTTGCGTCCATTCGAGTGTCGATTCCTTAAAGCAAAAACAAACCTATATTCCTACATCTTCATTTGGTTAGTTTGTGGGGCTGGGGCTTGCTTTCAACTCCATTGGTAGGACGGATTGCTTTTTATGAAGGTTACCGATTGGCACCCCTTCGTACCCCAACTTTGTACAGCGAAAACATAATCATTTTAATCTGTGATCCTAGGCCTAGGATAGCTGGATTCTTATAAAGGGTGCCGATTGGTACTTCTCGTACCCATAAAGCTTTGTACATCGAGCAAATGTCATATTATTCTGTGTCGGATGGGTGAACGGAAAAAAAATATTTGAGTCAACTGACACATCGTAGTTTGAAAATGACGAATGATGTTGTTGAAACATCAAAATTCCTGATTATTTGCAAATTGCAAATAATTATCTAAAATTTAGTGGGCCTGACGTTTCGATCCTAGCAGGACCTTTCTCAAAGGCAGAGTGACCACATAATTATGTGACCTTAATAATTATTTTGCAAATAATTATGTGTAAAGTCGGATTTTTTTCAAAAATGTGCATTTGTAAAGGTTCTACTTTGAAACGCTTCAGATTGATTTTTATCTTTAAAATATCGGGGTTAGTGATTTAAAAGCGTAATTTCAAAACGCAATATTGTTGGTCCGGGAGACGAATGGACGTCCTACAATTGTAGGACTTCCATTCCGGGAGGGGAATGGACGTCCTACAATTGTAGGACTTCCATTCCGCGAGGCGAATGGACGTCCTACAATTGTAGGACTTCCATTCCGGGAGGCGAATGGACGTCCTACAATTGTAGGACTTCCATTCCGCGAGGCGAATGGACGTCCTACAATTGTAGGACTTCCATTCCGAGAGGCGAATGGACGTCCTACAATTGTAGGACTTCCATTCCGCGAGGCGAGTGGACGTCCTACAATTGTAGGACTTCCATTCCGAGAGGCGAATGGACGTCCTACAATTGTAGGACTTCCATTCCGGGAGGCGAATGGACGTCCTACAATTGTAGGACTTCCATTCCGAGAGGCGAATGGACGTCCTACAATTGTAGGACTTCCATTCCGGGAGGCGAATGGACGTCCTACAATTGTGGGACTTCCATTCCGGGAGGCGAATGGACGTCCTACAATTGTAGGACTTCCATTCCGCGAGGCGAATGGACGTCCTACAATAAGGATTTCCATTAGGATTTCCAGTAGGACTTCCATTCTCTGTTACACTTTACATATTTTGGTGTAAAATTTGTCAGTGCCAGAAAAAATAATGGATTTCACTGGAAAATATGGTCCTCAAACTTCATTAACTGCAAAATAAAGGAAACGGTTTCTTTTTCCCGAAGAATTGGGAATTTTGTTTTATGCCACTTGTTTTCACAGGAAAAAAGTAGAAATTGGGAGAATCTCATTATTTCAAAATTACTCTCACCGTGTTAGAGACAGAAAGAGGCAGAGAGAGATAAAGAGGCAGGGGACAGAGAGAGGTAGAGAGGCAGAGAGAGGCAGATAAAGGCAGAGAGGTAGAGAGAGAAAGACAGAGAGAGGCAGAGAGAGGCAGAGAGAGGTAGAGAGGCAGATGGAGGCAGAGAAAGGCAGAGAGGCAGAGAGAGGCAGAGAAAGGCAGAGAGGCAGAGAGAGGCAGAGAAAGGCAGATAGGCAGAGAGAGGCAGAGAAAGGCAGATAGGCAGAGAGAGGTAGAGAGGCAGAGAGAGGCAGAGAGGCAGCGAGAGAGAAAGGCAGAGAGAGGCAGAGAGGCAGAGAAAATGAGAAAGGCAGAGAGAGGCAGAGAGAGGTAGAGAGGCAGAGAAAGGCAGAGAGGCAGAAAGAGAGAGAAAGGCAGATAGAGGCAGAGAGGCAGAGAGAGAAAGAGAGACAGAGAAACAGGCAGGGACAGAGTAAGGAGTAGGTCAATCCGGCCCCAAGGCATCAGGATGAGAAGTCTTAATAGTTCCACAAGTCTCCTCTCTATCTGCCTCTTACATCGGCTGTTATCGGACACCGCTCCAAATTCCAGCCGGTAGATAGTTGAGCGCCGTCCTCGGTATAGTCTGGCTCCCTCCTGTCTCTGCCGCGTCCAGCTGTGCCCGCCCCGTCTCCTCGGGGTCTCCCAATACGCACACACACTCCCTGGCCCAACAACAACTCAAGCGTTGTTTACATTGACAAGACGATGAGCTCTATGAAAACTACCAGGGAGAGAGTATATCCTCCCTCGATAGACGCGGTGTGTATCCACCTCCCGTCCTCCTCCCCATAAGACTCAGTGTCTCAAAGAGTTGGCACATTATTTTTATTTTTTTTTGGGGGGGGGGATGGAACCCAAGACCGCATTCAGACTCTGGTATTTTAGCACGGTGCCGGAGACAGCCCGCTGTTGG